>VDFB02350080.1:0-153495 GCA_007258455.2 Sequoia sempervirens
GGAATAATACCAACTTTTGAAAGGACCCTTGGATAGAGACTTCTACTCTGTCCTTAATAGATGAACTAAATCCTCTCAAACAAAGCCTAAACAAGATCTGCGATTAAAAGGTTTCTAACTATATTAACTAGGAGATGGAGGAACCTAAATGGAAGGAGTTAAAAATGCTATTAAGGAGGGAATCTGAGAGGCCAGAGACAGGTAAACTAGGACCCAATCCTCCTAAGGCTGCATAATTTGATTGGGGAGGCCAAGTGGTTTGATAGAGAAAGGGAATATGAGTGGCTTTGGAAAGGTAGCTCTTCAGGCCGTTTCTTGGTCAAAAAGGATTATGAAGAATTGGTGAAGCCTCTGGATGCCATTACAGACCATTTCTGGGATAAGGTGTGGTTAAAGAACTTGGTTCCCAAAACTAACTATTTCTGGTGGATTGCAGCTCATGGAAAAATTCTTACAATTGACAACCTGGTTAGGAGGGGATTCCAACTAGTTAATAGATGTCTCCTTTGCAATTAGGAAGAGGAGTCAATTATGCACATTTTCTTTCATTTTCAATTTGCGAGGGAGGTGTGGTCCTACTTCTTGTCCCTGTTGTCCTCTGATTGGGTGTTTCCTCACTCAATGAAGTTGTTTATAGAAAGTTGGTCGAATTATCCTTTTTCCCACAATGTAATTGTTGACCTCTGGAACCAAGTTCCTCCCTTTGTCACTTGGGGATTATGGAAGGAAAAGAATAAAAAGATATTTAGGGAAGTGGAGAGAAGCAACCAGGAGGTAAGTTTGATCATAAAAACATAGATTAAGGAAAACATTGAGGTTGGAAGATATAGTTTCTCCAAAGCTTGGCCTAACTACAAAGAAATGAGGATTAAGCAGAATTGGGGCATAAAGGAAGGATCTTACTAAACTCAATTGGTCAATGATGCTAACTAGAATGGCTACTGTGTGGAGTCCTTTGCAGAAGAATTGAATAAAGTGTAACTTTGATGGGTGCTCAAAAGGCAACCTGGGATTAGCTAGGGCAGGGGGTTTGTTAAGAAACTACAAAGGGGAATGCATAGTGAGCTTTGGTGTGAATATGGGTGTTTGTTCTAATAATAAATTTGAAGCAATGGTTGCGTTAGGGGGCTTCAAAACTCTTAAGGAGCTTGGCTTTAAAAATGTCATAATAGAAGGGAATTCCAAGCTCATTGTGGATATTTTGTATGAAGTGGTTGTGCCACCATGGGAGTTAAAAAATATAATTGATAAATGCCTAGTCCTGAAGAAATACTTTACCAATTGCAAGGTGCAACATGTCTATAGAGAGGGAAACAAAGCTATTGACTGTGCCACCAACATGGCTCTGAGTTGTATAGGGTGGACCTGATGGACAAATGGTAATATGTCAAAGTCTTTAAGAGACTTGATACTAAATGAAAAATTTGAAAATGACTACAATATGAAAACATGAAATGTTGAAGGGAGTCATGTGGTGTTTAAAGGATTATCGTGTAATGATGATATTGGGAGTATGGGGTTGTATTTGAAGATCTCGACAGGAAGTAATATCAATTATTCTTCCTTCCCAGAGGTGACTGATAATCACATGGAGTTATCCAAGTTGTTAAGGGCTGTCATTTCAAATCATGTCAATTTTCCTTGTGTCAGCTATTCCTAAATTTGTAATGTTGAGCAAGGTATGATAATTAATAAGGATTTTAATAGTTGTAAGAAAAATGATGGGGTATTGGTACTTGGAATTGTGTCGTTGGCCTTCACAAAAAGAAACTTCTCGATTCAACATTTTTTATCGGCTCTGTTTGTTATTTGGCGAAAGAGTGTTTTCTGCATTAAGGAAAGAAAGAAAAAGGAGTGGGAGATTATGAAGAAAAGCTCACTACACACTAAGAATTTGTAGAGAATCAAAATGGGAGGCCCATGGAAGCACACTGAGCCTCCTAATTTCTAGGCCCTTAAGTAGAATGTGGATTTATGGAGGATTTTTGAAAATGCTGGAATGGTTTTGTTCTTTCAATCTCTGAATGGCTACAATGAGAACTTAACGACTAAGTTCACCAATTCTTGAAGGAAAGGAAGCACAACCATTGGCGCGGTGAAGTTTGAGGTCACAACGAGGTTCATAGTTGAAGCAACTGGTCTGCAAAATCAAGGGATTAAAGTTGCAAAGAAAAGTGGGGCTGATTATTAGAAGTTCATCGACAAATTCCTGCATGAAGGGGAGAACCTAAAAAGATTTTAGAACAGGTATGCTAGGTTGGAACTCCCTCCTCCCTTTGCTTTGGTTAGCTTGTTTGTTATGTGATATTTTACTTTAGAGGGAAGGTATATCTCGGTACATGTGTATCATTTTCCCCTACTCAATCACATTAGGCATGGAGAGAGAGTTAATTTACCCTTTTACTTGTCTTCTCTGCAACTCAATATTGAGAAGGGTGCCAGTCCTCCCCTACACCAAGGTTTGATGTTAACCTTGTATAAGTATTCTATGGCTCTAAATCCTCATAGTAACCCTTTGGCTAGTAGAAATGATAATCCCAACCATATTGAAGGGGATAATTAGGAACCACCTGTTGATGAAAATCTTGTTGTTGTTGAAATTCCTGCTATGGAACCTAATCCCTGCCCACCTCCTGTAGTCACTGCTAGGAGGGTGATAATTCCTAAAAAGAGACAGTCCCCTGTGGCCAATGTATCTAACCCCTCAACTCCTGTGTCCCAAAAAAGTGAGGAAAAAGGATTTTATGAGATATAGCTCATCAAGGATACATTGGAGAAAATAAAACACTCGCCTTTGCTGTTGGAACTTCCCAAGGCAAAGAAATTCAAAATAGATATAAACTCTAGGGATATCATTAATATTTCTGAGGAAGGTGTGCATAATGAGGAGTTGAAGGAGACTTTGTAGGGGCAAGGGAGCGAAGGATGTGGTGGTAGAAGGTATGCTCGCCTAGCTAAAGTTGCCTCAAAGGATAAAAAAGGCAAACAAAAAATGACTGTGTGATGAGGAAGACCTAGATTATGAAGAGTTTGAAGCCCAAGAGGAAGAAGATATGAGGATATGGATTTTGAGGGCTCAACTTATGATATGGGGGAGGAAGGATCGGATGAGGATAAGGAAGAGGAAGAGGAGGAACAAATTGAGAAAATTGAGGAACAAAAGAATGATGTTGAGAATGTGCAAGATGCAGGGAATATGGGTATGAAGATTAATACCGAGGACTTGATTTCTTGAAGATTAGACTAACTTTTCTGCAGGTTCATTTTGATGATATGGAAAAGGCCTTAGTTACACTAATGAAGGTAACTAATAGATTGATGAGGAGGGAGATGTTGGGAGTTGTTTCTGGAGAATAAAAAATTACCAGGAAGCTGAAGAAATAGGGGAAGCCGAATATCTTAAAGATGTTGGATGAGTTCGAGGGACCTAACTAGAGAGATTACATCTCTCTCATTAGAGAATATGGGGACCTGCTGAAGAAAGCCAAGTAATGGCTTCTTGTTGTTGCTTTGATGACTGCTTTCCATTTTTTGTCCTTTTGTTTCATAATCTCAGACTACTATTTTATAATAGCTATGCTTTGGTGGAATACCACCTGGGACACTGTTGACTTGATAAATGGTTTATGTAGTTTTAAGTTTGCTAGTAGAAACTTATTGTTTTTTATTATAACTGGCTATACTATGGTTACTATGTTAAATTATGGCTTGTGTTCTAATCTGGTTGTTGTTTGTTTTAGTTCCTTTTTGTCTGTTGGTTGTAACCATGGGATCAAGGCCCTTCCCTACTTAACTAATCAAAAACTCTCAAGTAAATAAAATATTTTTTAATCAAACAAATAAAATAATTCTTCATAAATACAAATAACTCTTAATTAAGTAAAAATAAACTAAACAATATAAACAATATAAAATAATCTTGGGATTGGTCGCAAGTAGAAAGCAAGAACCAAGATGAATTTCCACAAGCTATGAAGACATAAATAAGTCTAATTGATATTATCAAATATTTATTTATAATTAATAAATCTTTGATAATATCAAGTTGAAAGTGTACATTCACTAGGTGTCTCACAAAGAGAGGACACATGTCTAACCATGTGAGGTGAGACAAAACTTTAAAAGTCCTTAAGTGGAGACTTAAGCAATATGAATAAGTTAACCTAGAACATAAAGTCAAGAAAGGAAGAAAACCTTATGGGAAAAAACTTCCCTCCAAAATAGAGATAATACAAGAAATTATACAATAAATGTTCCCCCCATAGGAGAGAAAAGAGAGACTATATAGCCCCCATAAGATGATGCTCTCTAAATGCTTCTCAAATGCTCCATATGAAGATTGATGTAGAACATGTATCAAAGAAGTGACATGTGTGGAATGTTAATGCAATCATATGGCTACAATCCAAATCCCATGTGAAGTCCTACTACAAAGAATCTATGGATGCTCTCGATGAAGCATCTTTAAACTTTGTAGTAGCATAAGAACTGCCATTCAAAAATGCCAATGTCCTCAATGGTGTCTTTCAAATTTGTAATATAGTACTCTAAAAACAATGATGAAATATCTAATAGAAATTTGTCCCAATGTAGTGGATCTAGGAACATGATATCCTGGTGTACAAAAGCTTTAGAAGTTCTCAAAGAAACAACTCTAGATTATGAAGTAGGAACAAGTAAGGAGATTACAATACATGTCATCAAAATAATTGTTGATACATCCAAATCATTTGGAGATGAACAATGTAGTATGATGACATGCATTATGATATTCTCACCTATTGCTATTTTAACATCTAGAGTTGTTTCCTTGAAAACTTTCAGATATTTCATGTGCTTGGATACCATCTTCCTAGATCCATCACATTGGGACATATTTCTATTAGACATGTCTATCATATATAAATGAGAGTGTGTAAAATACAATGATTGACTACTCCTCCAAAAATGGAAGATTTGTGAACTCGCTTAACAAGTATTCTAGTAAGTTGCAAGTGTACATGCACTGAGTGTCTCAAAAAGTTAGAGCACATATCTCGACCATATGAGCTAAGAAAAACTCTAAAATTCCCTAAGTGGAGACTTAAGCAATGTGAATAGGTCAACCTAGAAAGTGAGAATAACTAACTAGTTATGTAATGACCATATTTACACGAACAAATAATTTTAAAATAAACTAAAATAACTCATTTTTTATATCTTGTAGCTTTCTATCATTTTCGTGATGGATCATGGAGTGTGATATCCAAAAATTAATTTGTGCTTGATATTATAGATTGTGGAAATATGATGTCTTAAATAAATGTATTCAAGATATATCTATACTAGTTTTATTTTACTTTAGAATTATTTTATATTAATATTATTTATTCTATTCATTTAAGAATTCTTCAATCAAAATAAAGAACAATATAAATAAAATAAATAATTTCAAATATTTTTTCTTTTATTAGTAACATGAGAAGCCACGAACGAGGGACCTCATCCCTGGCATCAACACAAATAGTCCAAACTCGTGAGCTTAGTAGTTCAACAAGAACAAAAAATCCCACAAACATGAATAATCCAAATCGTAAGCTCAGTAACCCAACAGGGCACAAATCCCATAGGCACATCAACCCAAGGAGGGTTTGGAGCACAAAGACATGGGCATGAACACCAAAAGCTTCAATGTGAAGGTCCAAGCTTGCAAATGTATTTGATTGGCAAGGGCACAACACTTGTGATCACAATGGCTCAGTGGAAATTTGAACCTATGCAACAATTTAACCATCACATTATGCCATGAATGACAATTCTTAAATAATTTTAAAATAAAATAAAATAACATATTTTTTACATTTCTATTTAATATATAAAATTTTATTTTTACTTTAACATTATTTAAGACTAGTTTTATTCTATTTATATTATTCACTTTATATTGAAGCATTATTATTGTATTAAGAGTTTTTTTATAATTATTTTATTTTACTTAGGAGTTATTTTATCATACTTTAGAATTATTTAAATTTTATTTATTGTTTTATTTAAAAGTTTAATAATTTTAGTCTTCATCTTCAACAATATTTTAGTGTTGAAACTTAAATTAAATTATAATGGAAATTTATTTTCAAAGTAAGTTTCAATAAAATGTTTGGTCTATCCATGTGGCCACATGACTTGGTCTCTTCACTTTATACACCATTCATGAATATTTATTGATAGGATGTGTTTAGTCTTTGCTAGAATTTCCTTAGCGCCTTTACAATGATGGAAAAAATCTGTTTGTTCCCATAATAGTAGTGGATTAAATCTTGTTGGTGTCATGGTTTAAGTTATTAGACTAGGTTATGCAACAATAGCAATTCCTTTATATGTTCACCTCTTGCTTAGCTTGGTGTTAGTGTCTTTTCCAACCTTGTCCCTTTCTTGTTAGATCATTAGCTTGGTAAGTTCTTTGACCATTGGTTGTGCAGTTGAAATTTTAATGGCATTCCCTAGTTTGAGATTTGGTGAAGCTTGAAAATAAAATAGAATGAAAGTTCTAAGACCAAGTATTGTATGGGGCCCGATAGATGCAATGATGAAAAACCCTATCAACTCACTCCTCTTCGATCATTTTCTACCTCCTTATTTTACACCTAATATGGTGTGAGAGATTTCTTAATTCGGATATTATAATTTTAGCTTTCCACTTTTTGTATGCCCCTATATTGTTCTTTTTCTTGTGGTAAAATGTGGGATTAAATGGCTTGACATAATATTCTCTTTTTTCCCAAGTTGTTTTATCCACATGGAAGCTCTGACTTTCTCTCTCACATACCATTTGTTTTTGGGAACTCTTACATGTTTATTCCCCATTTATTCATCCACTTGGCATTTTTCTTCATCCATGTTTTCTTTCTTCTATTTATTTTTTTTCCACTAAAATTTTTGGGCTAGCAATGTTCATTGATCTTCTATATACTCTTCAAATATCCTAGTAGTCAAATTATTGTTGCTCCTTCAATTAGAAATATTTTTGCATTGGCTAAGATGATATCATATGGTCCCTTGGATTTTGTTTTGAAACTACTTGCAATTAAAAGTCTTTGTAACCTTTCTATTTTTCTCTATTTAAATATTGACATGCTACTACCTAAAACCTCACAACCATACAACACCACCAATGTAACAAGTAGCCCAAATAAGGTCTTATATATTTTCCAATACTATAGCTCAATTGATCTTCATCTATTTTGAAGAATTATAGATATTTCCATCACCATTGTATCATGTTTGTTCTATTTGTCTCCAAACTAAGTTGTAAAAATCAAGGCCCATGTATTTGTATTTGTTTACCACTTGCAAGGAGCTTCCTTCAAACTCAATTTTTTATTTTTATTTATTTTTATCTCAAGGTAAAGATCATGACCTTGCATTTTCCAATGTTCACTTGCATGCCCACCTCCTAAAAAAATAGTTCTAGGGGTCTTAGGTGTTCTTTCAGATAACATGTGTTATTTTTTATTAGGATAAGGTTTTTGGAGTTATTTCCTTAATCCTAAAATTCCCAAGGATCACCTATAATCAAACACCTACTACACAAAGAGAGAATAAACAAATTTATGGAGGCCAAGATATAATTGATCCAAAAAAGCAATGAATCATTATGAATGCGCATTAGATTGAATTACAATAAAGAATCCTTAAAAAAGGAAAAAGAAAAAAGAAAACCTAGAGAAACCCTAAGTGAGGATGAACAAAGATCATGACATGTGTCCTCATCCTATGACTCAAGACACAAAAAATACATGACCTAAGTAAGCTTAAGTAGCTAGAATGAAAAAGGGACCTAAGTAATTAAACAATCAATTAGGTTAATACCATTTTACTCTAATAGAGGTCATCTACATAAATCATTAACTTCTATCACAAATTTGGCTAGGTACAAGCAACCTTACCACTTGACTTGTATTTCAACTCCTCTAACTTGTCTACGTATAGCCCAAACAAAGTGGAGGTTAGTAGGTACCCTTATTTGACTCTGATGTCACTCCCAAAAAATTTGATAGCCCATCCTTTGTTTTTCTTTTGTCTTGAACCTAGTCATAGAGCTTGTGGAATATTACCTTATTGTTATCACTAAAGTGTGCACCCTTACTAATTGTAGAACTCAAATACCTTATGAAACATGGGATGATCTCCCTGAGTGTGGGCTCAAATGCTGGAGATCAACCTCTAGAGAGGTTTGGTTCCCTTTGAGACTTCATCTAAACTAAACTACATATTGTTGTTACTGGAAAAGAGAGAGAATCATGAATGAACATAGAAGTAATTAGAAAGGTGATGCACCAAATGGCAGTGACCTACACTGTTGTTCTAACACACAATTTCCCAAATACCTAACTAGTATTCACACTACCCAACTATTTAACATGCTCATACGTCGGTATTTCATAAGAAAGTTGAAATGTTTATAACTTTAGAAGGAAGACTAGATATATTTTTCACAAATAAAGAGTGTAAACATCAGTAACATAAATATGACCTGTATAATACATATGCTTTCTGCCTAAAGGTGTAGAAATGAGATAACAAACTTGAGGATTGACACATAAAATCACAAAAATATGTATCAATCATTCATACACACACAATAAAATAATTATTGAGAAAGTAAAATCATTGAATTTTATTGTTAAAAAGGTGTTCTTACAGCTGTATGCAAGTCTAAAAAATAAGCTACAATGTTGATCTTGCTAGAAACAACCTTCAAATATTACAATACATTGCCAAGAATGAACAATAACTAATTTTTTGAGTTATAATGCTTTGATTTTTTTCTTTTAGAGCTTTAAAACAAGAAAGAACTAACTGAAAAAGGAAGCCTAAGGATCCCACATCTCATCCGAACCATAAGAGAGCATATAGGAGATAATTATGGCCAAGCCACAAGGCTTGAAAATAGGGTAGCCTACTTTGCACGCCCAAGAATTTTTTCTTTGAATTGATCGCTTCCAACTCCTTGAAGTGTGCTTCAATTGGTTATGAAGCTCCTAGATCTTTGGAAGAAGATTTAACTACCCCTAGATGCTTGCAAGCTACCCTTTAAAAACTCTAATTGTTATCCTTGTCATCCTTTTTGCCTTGACAACTCAATAACTCCCTCACAGATGTTTGCATGATGGTCTGATTACTCATTACTTTTCCAATTTTTGGAACTTCCATTCCTTAAGCCTTTAGACATGTGCAAGGAAGCTTTGAAATGGTCAAAATCATCTTAGGGGTGTAGGAGATTATGGAGGATAAGAAATCGACATATTCTATGTATTATTCAAACCTCTACTTTGCCTTGATAAATTTTCTTTGTTATGATATGTTACCCTATAGACTGTTCTTTATTCATCCTATGTGTGTGTCCTACCATAGTCCATGCCATTCATCACAAAAATTATTTGTTTGATTACATTACACTGCTTTATCACAAACTATCCCTCTATACTCACGTGTCTTCTAGGCACCAAAACCATTGCTTCACTATAGAGTATCATTATAGATGTGAAACTATTATAGACTACCCTTGATCCTTTTAAACTTTCATCGTGATAACTCATTTCATGGAATTGTCCATTATATTTGTGTTTATTATTCTCCATGGTTGTCATCAATTTTATGACATAAGTTTTGATGAAGTTCTTACAGTATTCTCATGCCACATTCTTCACCTTTCTATATGACTGAGCATAAGCCTATAGACTTTCATTAAGTCCATTTATAATTTACATAACATGATTCAATCTCAAAAACCCTTATGAACTTTCTCCATGCAATGTCATGCCATTCACCTCCTAGGTCTCTATCATGTCTTCTTTATGATTACTGTCATTTTGACTTACTCTTGACTCGGTAAGACTGTGGATAAAGGGATTATCACTTCTCTTTGCTCTATGTTTCCCTTCACTATGTAGACCATATGATTGGGTAGATCCAATATATAGTTTGTTTCATCTAGAAGTAAGATAGTTGGATTTTATCACTTCCCTTGCTATGGCTATTTGTTGCTCTATGGTACTTTATAACTACAACCCTCTCTTTAATTTATCGTATCACTTCTCTTCACTCATTAACTCACTATCATGGATCCTACCTTAGTAATTCTTGAATAAGCATACTTCCACTATGGTAGAAGCCTCAATAGGTTCAAGGGGTAGACTAGGGTTTATATGCTTATTGGAGGACTATCCTTTCATGGATACTATAATAGCATGGGAATATGGCTGTCATCTTTATTCATATCACCTCATGTAAATGGATATGATGTTCATCATGCCTTATTTTATATTAACACTTCATGGTGAGTCAAAGTCCCCATAACACTTCATGGTGATCTACCAATGAAAAGAATGTGTCTGTCAAATAAATTTGAAGATTTATACCCCACCACAAATATTATCCAATATTTAATCTCCACAAACAAAACTACCAATCAAAATGCTTTTCTTTTTTGAAGAGGGGAATTTGTGTTGAATTAATATGATGGAAAATTGGAAGTTAGAAGGTGAGAATGAATATAGAAGGTTATTCAATATTTTATATTTTTCTAATTTAATTACAAAATATTTTATCCTAGATAGAGTTTTAAATATACATACCATGAATAATTTTAGAAAATCCTACCATGTGGGCCCCCATGCCCTCCTCTCATAAACAAATCCAAGTTGCATTTGTTCATATGGTTTGTGCTATGTGCCTTATGTACATGAAAGAGTTGGTCTTATAATCCCATTTAGGAAAGATGTATCTATGTTCTTTCTTGTTCTTTGATTTGAGAAATTGGTGGGAAATCAAAAATACAAATTTATTGGTTTAATTTTCAATTGGTAGGTGTGTAACAATATTGAAACAAAGAAAAATGTAAGTCGGTGTGTGTGTGGGTATGAGATTTTCAATGATGGAATGATCTAAAGGTTTGAACACAGACTTACACTTTCCCTAATTTCATTAGAAAAAGAGATCTCCGAAGGATAGGATTGAATTTCAACCTTGAGGTGAGTCAACCTTAGTAGGAAGGTATGATGTTTTCTTATGAAAAAAATGACTAATTGGAACTTTTGGGAGATGAATAAAAATGCATTAACAAGCTAAATTGTATGACCTAACACTTGAAATACAAAATATTATGATAATAGAAAAAAAAAGCAGTAATTTGGAGGCAAATTTGAGAAGCGTAGAATGGTGTGTACCTAGCCTAAAAATTAGGTTCTGAGTTTGTAGAAGGACTAGTTCGCCCTAGGGTGAATGGGTCTTAGTGTAGGGGTCCAAAATATGATTTTGCAGTCCTTAGATCCTAGATCTAAGCTTTTGATTTCTCTAGGTTTGATTGTAAAAAAGTTTCTGTAGGCTGACAACAATGTTGACAACTTTTACAACTTTGCAAAATTTCTCCTTTGATCAATCTTCAATCCTTCACCTGTAAATTTGCACATACAAAGAGAGAAGAAAAATGTTTTTTTGGGTGAATGGGGTTTTTCCTTAGTCAAACTCCATGTTGGTAATTAAACCTTGATGATGAAATGATGATAAATGGAAGGAATTGATGAATGAACAAAGCTTTGTCACAACTCACCGAACCCTTAATGGCCGCCCTTAGAGGGATGAAGTCTAACACATCTCTCTAAGGTTTGGATCTTGCATGAATTGGCTTGATTTGATGCTTGAATGTTTGAAAACTACATCACAATGTTAGCTCCAAAACATGACATGAACACACATGAACTTTAAAATGATGATATGATCTTGATTGCTACTATAAATTACTGATAAATCTACTCTTCAATGCTCTTGACAATAATATTTTCTCTTGTGAAGTCTTAATTATGCGTGTTAGATTTGAATTGATAAAATAACTATGTATTTATAGGTCTTTATCTAATTTATCAAAAATTAGAGTCCAAAAGCCAACAATTGAAACTTGAATTTGAATCATTAAAATACCACCAAAAACATATTAAAATTAGGTCCTGGTATTTAGAGGGGACCCATTCACCCTTGGGAAAATGTGTCCTAGGACCTAAATCCAGGACACATAATTTCCAAGGTGTTTAAATTAATGTTGGAAATTGTTTAATATAGGTTTGCCTTTTGAAAATAGGAATAATAAGTCTTTGGAATACATAATTTGGTCAATTAGAAGCTTAATTAAGTCCAATTCACTAAGGGGATGCAAACATAGTGTGAAATTGTAAAGGTATACAATTTTATACACTAAAAATATTAAAGGGAAGTATTTAATATTTATATGTTTTAATTTTATTTTTTTATAATTATATGTAATGATTTTAAATTATTTTTAAATTTCATAATAATTTACTTTTAGTGATAAAATCTGTAGACATGACATAATCTAATCAGACAAAAGACAACACTGATAAGTATGGCTAGCAAGCTAGAGACCATATGACAAGAAGATAGGCCTATGGTTGTTGTAAACTATGTTGCAAGACAGTCACATAAAAGACAAGTCTAGTTAGCTTGCCCCCAAGATAGATGATGATATTATACTTTTTTTGAAAAGAAAAAAAGTGATAAGAAAATAATTAGATATGATAGCCCCCCTTAGAATTATGTGTGTTACGTAAAGGAGAACATGTCATTCTAAGGAGAAGAGAAAGATATAGAGATTTTGTGGTGCAAAATACATTGCAAGATGTATTTGTGGGATGTTATCGCATGAGGGACAACACATAGAATCCACAACAACAAGAATATAAAGGAAAAGAAATCAAGATCACAAGGGGATCCAATTATTCGAGGTCAAAACTAATCATAGATTTATATAGATAAAGATAGTATAATATAGATGAACTTTCATCACCCCCCAAATGGATTAGAATAAGAAGAAGAGTACATGAAGACAAATAAAAAGATGAGTCAACATGGAAGAGGTCGAAATTCCCCAACACTTTGCATCATTCTCGATGTGAGAAAGAAAAGTTTACGATATATAAAAGAATGATGAGACAAATAAAATAAGTATAGGAAATATTTTCTCTTTTGTATCCAAGTATTTGCAAGGGTAACAAGGGTCCTCTGGGCAAGAGCACAAACATTAATAGACAAGAAAAGGGGACAAACAAACACAGACAGATCTAATCTAAATATAAAGAAGAGGTACCCCTCTAATCTGAAACCTCCAACAAGTCATTCTACTCCTAATCTATATCATCATAGGGGGAGAGAAGATGAGCCTATATGGGGGATAGCAAGAGTGGTGTCGACTGACTCTCTTGAAACAAGATCTAAAGAGGAAGCCCCATCAAGGTCTCCATCGATAAGCTTGTATGAGGTCAACATCATTGATCTAGCAAAGATAGATGATAGAGTTAGGATATCCTCCAATGAGCCAAACATACACTTCCCTAGAGTGAAGTGTTGTGACTAAACAAGAGGACGATGAGAAACTAGAGAGTCATTTTTGACCTCTGAAAAATGGGAAATGAAAAACTTTGGGGAAGGAGGCACCTTATCCATTACAAGAATGGTGTAGGCCAAAGTAGAGCAAGATGAAGAAGGCAAAGAAGAATTTTTGTGACCACTGTGTGGGACAAGGTCGTGCTATAACTTACACTTAAGCGAAGGATGTGAGGTCCTCACAATAGAAGTAGAAGATGGAGAAGGAGCCATGGTAGACACAACCTTTGTATGAGGCATATCTATGGGCTCAAGGAAAGGAGGAAGATCTTGTAATGAAGTGATCAAAGGAGGCTCCATATAAGGATCAATGAACACTTACACCTACCTAGGGTGAGGCTCATCGGGATCCATTGAAGAAGATGGAAGAAGAAAAAAGGTGATGGGAATAGAAGTAGGAATGAGAATAAAAACAAAAGCAAGAGTGGAGCCATAAGAAAAAGTAGAGGTAGAAATAGAAGGGTCCCCCTCGGTCTTTTGTGAGGCCTCACGTTCCTGAACCAACGCCTGTCGGCAGCGCTTACGCTCACATGCAAGTTGCTTGTGATGGTTATAGGAACCAAGAAGGGAAACCTAAGAAGACTTGGGGTGATCTTGTTCCACTGGAGAAGTAGTCTCCACAGTTGTTTCCGACAGAAGAACATGCTCCTTAGGAGGAACAAAAGGAGGCATAAAGACATATACGGGGGTCTCATCCACGAGGCCCTTTCCTTTGTTTTATATGGAGGTAGGTGGAGGAACGAGAGGAGGCATTGAAGGTAAAGATGCAGGAACAATAGAAGAGATAACTCTTGATGCTTGCTTCCCTTTACCATAGAGGGTGGGTCAAGGAATAGTGGGAAAAAATGGGAGTTGGAAGACTTATGATTTAGACTTCCACAACATAGGTGCCTTTCCTTTTCTTGTGCCAAGCATAGTAGGAGGAAAAAAGGACACCATTGAGGGTTGTGAAGTCATAGAAGAAGAGGAAGAACAGGGAGAAGGCCTATGGGTGAGATCTTGCTTTTCCTTAGCCTTCAAAGGTGCAAAGGACAAGGCACACTATTGTGTGTGCATGGAGGCCTTCATAGAAATTGCATGAGAGGAAGGTGGGAAGACAACATTAGAGACCAAACCTCCAGTCTTGTACCTAAATTAGGCCTTATAGAGAAAGTCCCCTCAAGGTAGTACAAGGGTCTAACTAGGGTAGGCCATAAATGGTCTAGGGAGAAGCCCCCATGAGACATAAGTGGTTTGTATCTAGTGTCTTGGATAGTGTACACTGTGCCATCATGAGGAAACTTCAAATACTTGTGGATGAATGAGACAACCACATTCATGGATACTAGCCACAAAACTCCTAGTCTAACCCTGAATAGATCAAATTCAGTTATCACAACAAATAGGACTTCAAGAGATTTAGGTCTAACAAGGATTGACAAAGAGATAGATCCAATAGGTGGGACATGAAGACCATTATGAGTATGGAGTGTGTTCTGTGACTTATCATACTTCTAATTGTGTAGATTATTTATGAAGAGGATCTCCTTTGTGATGGCATTGACTCGACTAATAGGGTTAACCATAATGCTAGTCACAACGTTATCGTTGACTCGAGTTGGTATGTCTAATGGAGAAGGTTCCTTGTTCAAAGGAAAGTCACATGGTGTGAATGTTATGTTAGGTGTCTTATGCATTTGACCTGAAGGAGGAATATGAGTGAATGAAACCATGTTCATGTATTTAGATGGTTTGTGATAAACAAATAAAGAAGCATGCATTATTAGGTTGGTAGAATGGGAAGGGAAAGGATCTGTATATATTTGTAGCTGACTGTTGGGATTGACTACAAATTTATTTGAATTCTATTTCTTACCATCAAAGTCAGATGGTACTGTTAGCAATATGGTCTTGGATGACATTAATAAGATGAACACATCGTTTAGTGTCATGATCAAAGACTCAATGGTATTGAAAAAAAGTGCATGTCATACTAGTTAGGATAGGGTTTAGACAACAATATTATTTATTGGAGGTAAATTAAACCATCTTTTCACAACTTTTGAAGAACATTTGTGTAGGAATCATATAATTTAATGAATGTTCTATTACATCTTGTAGAGTTCTTATCGGTAGGAACAAATACCACATTCACTACCGCTTTATTCTTTCTTGATTCCCCAAAAGTAGGCACAACTAGCTGATTATCCAGATGGGAGGACGAGGAGGAATCCCCATATTGCATCACAATCTATTGATATTCATGTAGTACAACACACATATGAGAAAAGGAAGGATACTTCATTAAGAGGACCTTCTCTCTCAATGTCAGCAACAGGTTTCTGACAAACACTCGCTAAATGTTGAAGTCCGACATGGCATAAGAGATTTGGAGAATAGATATTGATATAGAGCAATGAAATTAGTTACTTTTTTATGAGTTCTTTTCTTGCAATGAATGAGATTAGTGAAGGTCATATTCGGTCTGATGTTTGCCAAAACTATTGTAAGAATTGATTTACCAATTGATCAAAATAAAATATGAAATTATCAGGAAGCGAGAAAAATGATTCCAATGTAGTGTCCTTGAGGGACTACAAGAATAGCTTTGCTAACAAGGCATCATGATAAAAGAAGTAAGTACACATGGCAGTGAAGGATAAGACATGTGTATGTGGATCTCCCTTACCATCGTACTTATCAAAAGTAGGAATTTTCATCCCATGAGGGATGGGAACATTCATAATAGCAAGGTATAGAGGACTAAGAAATAATATGGTTGAAGTGTGGATTAAGAAGTGGAGCTCGTCAGGTTGGCCAACTACGATTGCATCCATCCCATGTTTTGTAACAAAGCATTAAGGATGAGATCAGTTGACATAGTTTGACTAGTTGAAGTAGTCAGGATTTAGGTTCCAAATGTAGGGATTTTGAAACCCAAAGGGACTTGATTCACTTTAATTCCATAACCATCTAGCAGCACTGTGTTGGTATTATTAGTAGCAAAAATAGAGGGAATAGAAGGACTTGTGTCTACCATATGCACAAACACTCTTGGAATCGAAACATACAACTGGTGGAAACTGATTTTCAATTGAATGTATTGAGGGTTACCCAAGACAAAAGTGTAGGAGGGGACATGGGTTTCCACTATATTAGAAATCCCTCGAAGCAACTCTAGACCTCTGCAATCCAAAAAAAGAAAATTTCTCAAAACATTAAGAAGAGGAGTAGCTTGAGTGTATGAGTTTTCTTTTGCCACAAAGTCTTCAAACTCTTTAAGTCTTTCTTCCAAAGATCAAATCTACTCACTAGGAACCTTAAGAGTGGATTCATGGGCTAGGGGAGAGGAAGAGTTAGGAGTGGTTGGTGGAGACTTTTCTTGAAATTCAACTAATGGATGAGTAAAAACAAGGGGGGGGAGCTAGATGGATGATAGTCCTATAGTGAATTCATCAAAATGAGGATCTTGGTAAGGAGGATTGAACTATCTTCTAGAACCCATATCTAAGTGTCGATAACTTCCTCTAACTACGTGTCTAGAGGTAGTATATTGGGTTGTGAAACTCATAAAAAGCATCTCAACACTCAATCCAATACACATCTTGATAAGAGAGAAACAAATTTTCCAACAAAAAGATAAAGGTAAGAATAGGTTCATGTTGGGTTCACCAAAATATAGTAGAGTAAAAATGACACCCCCTCCTCCTCAAAGGGTGAGTGTTCCTCAACTACCTCAAGGGAAATTCTCAGGTGACAAGGAAGGACAAAGTATTTTTGTTGATATTTTGTGTTTTATGAAAGATTAAAGGATAATTTTTAAAAAATTGAAAGATTAGACTTCAGAGGTCTCATGAGCAAGTTGATTGGCACTCAACTAAGCATGATAGTGCAATGTGTAGACATCCCCGTGATGCGCTATAGTCTCGTACGGACTGAAAATAGAACTCTATAATAGAGACATCAAAGAATATACTAAGTATTTAAAGACTAAAATACGAAGTCTATGCTAAATTAACAAAATAATAGAAATAACAAAAAAATAACTAATATGTGTAGATTAAAAAAGATGAAATAAAATGACAAGATGAAAAAGAGGAGAAAGAACTCATAAGAGGTCCAATGTTATGAGGCCTCCCACAATGATCCAAATCAACAACCTGCACACATGGAGATGAGGAAAATATTAGGGTTGTTTAGGGGCTTGCCTCACTCAAACCCTCATGTAGGTGTTTCCACCTCCATAGACAACCAGCTAGATAGATAGAAAATAAAAAAGGTAATAAATTAAATAGATGAGTTAAAATGATAATATGCTATCAAAATAAAGACGATAATGCAAGAAAAGAGTATAGTTATCCTCCCTTAAGTAAACTAGTGATGTCGAAGGAGAGTATGCAACAACCAAGATGAGCCAAGAGAACCAAAGAGCTGATGTAGAAGCCAAAGAGTAATAGAGCTTGCGATAAAATGGTTTAGGAGGAGAATGAGAGTGAGAGTGAGAGAAGATTGAAAGATTGAGAGTGAGTGAATAAAATGAAAGGATGAGTGAGTAAAATAGAAGAATGGTTGAAATAATGAATAAAAGGCATGCAAGAGGGAATTTTTTGATGCGTCTATAGCCACAAAGGTGTTACACTTCAAGAGCAAGTGGAAGTGTAACACCCTAATGGCCAAACAATCATGAATCTTTTTGAGACGTTTGCACATTGTACAAATGTCCACGACAAAAAATTCACTTAAAGACCAAAAATAAAGGGGTTAGGGACTAGATTAAGGTTAGGTGAAAGAGAAATTGCATTATCGACTTTAATTAGGATAAAGCGAAGATTATGGAATTTGAAATTGCATAGGGTGCAATTTTTGACATTACATGTAGTTGAGAGAGTTGTTGCAACATTAATGGTGAAAATGTCAAATCTTCATAGAATGTCCAAAATTCCCATCAGGTCCTGAAACCCTAATAGGATTGTAAGGTAGAAAGAACTGAAGGGCGGGAGAGAAAACAAAAATTGGATTTGGACCATCGAGCTAAAAGTCCAAAATTATAAAAAAAGTTGAAGTCTTGAGAGGAATCTAGCAAATCCAAATTGATAGGGTGTGCAATCCTAGAGAAACCTTTCACAAACATGTGATCAAGAATCTTGATCAGATTTAGAAAATCCTATGGGAAGTGATAGGTTGTGCAATCCTAGAGAAACATTCCACAAATTTGTGATAATAAATTGCCAGACCCATAAAAATCCAAATGTTTGAAACATCAATGGGGGCTAGCCACTCCAATATAGCCCTAACCTTTGATGGATCCACTAAGACACCATTACCTGAAATGACAATGCCCCAAATATTGAATCTCAAATTGGAAGAAAGAACAATTAAACAAATTGGAATATAATTAATGTCTCCTCAAATACTGCAATACCTACCATAAATGCCTCTCATGCTCCTCCTCTATCCGAGAATAAATCAAAATATCATATAAAAATATTATCACAAATTGAACAAGAAAGGTACAGAATACCTAGTTCATTAGACTCATGAACATTGTAGGGGAATTTTTTAGACCAAAGGACACTACTTTGAACTCATTATGTCCATAACAAGTCTTGAAGGTTGTCTTATGAATATCTTCCTCAACAATCCATAGCTAATGATGTCTAGACTTTAGATATATTTTAGAGAACATCTTAGTTCCCTTAATATTATTAAAAAAATCATCAATCCTAGGGAGCGAATAATGGTTCTTGATCGTTAGCCTATTCAGTTGTCTATAATCCACACAAAGACATAAGAATTTGTCCTTCTTAATGAAGATAATTGGTGCGCCCTAAGGTGAGACATTAGGATAAATATGACCTTTTCTAAAAGATCCTCCAAATAAACCTTGATCTCATTGAGCTCCTAAGAATTCATTTTATAAGGTGTCCTCGAAACTACCTAGGCTTCTAAAACCAAGTCAATATGAAAATACACTTCTTGCTTCAATGTCATACTAGGTAAATCTAAACAAAAAACATCTGAAGACTCCCTAAGAATAAGGTGATCATCCTAAGCTACGTTTGTCAAGTCCTCTGTAGAACCCTTTGACTTATCACTAATGGTTATGGAAAAAATCTAAAAGCCTTTTCTCATGAATTGCTTAAGCTATATAGTGGATATCATATGAAGGAAAATAGGCCTCTAAATCCCTATAATCTCCACTTCCATACCCAAATCATCAAGACACTCAATCCTCTTATGATGACAATCAATCTTAGCTTGATGAGTATGAAGCCAATCCATACCCAAAAATACATAATATGATCCCAATGGTGTAACTCAAAGATGTACTAAAGTAATAAAATAACTAACACCCAACTAACACCCCTTAAAAAATGAATCAACTGCCACTTTAGCCCTAGAAGCTAATTCGACCTCCCATTTATCCTATTTCCTAAATGCCACTGTCCTACTATACTTCACTAAGGGGGGGAAATGAAATAATCGGTAGCTCCAAAATCAATTAAAATATGAATAGAAACACCATTAACCATACCTACCACCCCATTTATAGTATCATGATGGTTAGCTTAGCAACTATCAACCACTAGGAACACTCTGTGAGATTTACACACATCTCCCCTAGTTTGCTAAAAATTACTTACACACTGACCACCTCCAAAACCGTGTGAGAAATCACATGCCAAATGTCCAATACCACCACAAATGTAACATGGTCTATGAGTCCACTTGAATTGATGAGGACCTACTAGTTTGAGAAAATCCTTTCCTATTAGATTTTCCATGGCCCCCTCGAAGAGATACTGTGAGTTAGGTGGACCTGTGCCCTGACCCTATGGTCTTTGATCCTTGCAGGGACCTTGCATCTACCATGTTCTAGTATGAATACCTTGTGGTCTTTGTTGTTTCCTAGATCTTTTTCCCTTCTACTATTGTTGTTGAGGTCTCTGAGGTCCTATAGGAGGTCTAGATCCATATTTTGAGGGAAATGTGGTCTATAAAAACTCTACTTTGGTTGGCTCTGATTATGGTTTTGAAACTGCTCTTACACCTCCTAAGACCTCCCGTGCACCTCTTTTGCAATAGAGACCTTTTCAACTGCCACTTGAAGATTGGGTTTTCCATACACATCGGTCCTAAAATATTGGGATTCAAACACCTAAAAAAATTATTGATGAGAAACTTCACATCTTGAATGTAATCTACATATTGCAAAAAAATCAATTTTTTTCTCTTAAATTGAGAAACCATGAGTCCCCTCTGTTGTAGATCATGTTGAACTCATTAATTTATCTCTAGAGGAAATGCTCATAAATATATCACTTCCTAGAATACTCCAAAAATATGTCCCAAGACAAAGTATCCAAGACCAGATGATGCTTTCGCTCCTCCTATCACCACCAAGTAGAAGCGGTCTCTCTCAACAAATGAATTGTAAAAGGTGCCTTCAAATTGCTCTCATAGGTACGCAATTTGAAGCACCTCACAAGAAAAAGAAGCTAAGATTCTACATCCACTCCATTGGTAGATCCTATAAATGTAGTTGGATAAAATCACAACTCTTTGATCTAATCTCTTGTATCCCATTGAGCTCTTAGTCACAACTTCACCTCAGGTTGAGGCTACTCATGACATAGTTGTGAAATATGAACTAACTCATTTTCTACCTCCTCTAAATATAATTCTCAAATGTAATGAATCCTACTACACTCATGATGAGTGAATGTGTGCTCCTCATCAATAAGTGGAACTTGATCCTCATGATGTTCTTCCATAACTGGTGGAATTCTCTCCTCAATGAACCCCACTAAATTCTATAGTGCATGCAAAATATGGGACCCTAAGTCTAAATGAACCTAATGATGACTACCCTTTGAATGATGGGACTCAAAAGGGGTCTCATGAGAGTGTGCTCCATTCAAAGCATTGTCACGAGTGAGCACTCTCCTTGACCTATGTGATATCTAAGAATTTGCAAAAATAATAAAAAATGATTAATCCTTTAATACTAAAACCCAAAGTTCCTAGTGTAGAAACCTTGCTCTAATACCAAATATAATGCCCACTTTTTCACTAGTAAACAAAAACACAACTTTATTTTTTTAAATAACATGAAAACGTTAAACTAATCATCTATGTGCATCTGATGACAATGTACAGATGTTTCCATTAGGTGCACATAGATGATTAGTTTAAATTTATCTTATTTCACGTTATTTAAAAAACAAAATGAGATTTTGTTTTTGTTTGCTAGTGAAAAAGTAGGAATTATAGTTAGGAAGCTTAATTTGGCCAATAACAACTTTGAATAATTAACATGAAGTGGAAGATAATATCACTATTTATTGTGATGGAAAAATCATCTATCACATTGTAAGACATGTAAGAGAGCATCTTTGATTATATGTAAGAAGTGGATAGTCTTTTTTGGACATAGGGAATTATTATTTTATCTTCTAGTAGACTATTTTTGTCTTGTAGTGAAGTTGGACGTCCAAGTTCATGAAAAAAGTCTTGAATATTATAGAAAAAAGTGTGACTCTGGACTTATGTCATGAGGTGTCTTTTGCATGTAGACTACTTGTCTCATGGTTTAAGTCCATTTATATTGGAAACCATTTCTTATATTAATTTTTGCTATGAATTGGAGCTTGAAATAAGAGGAATAATAAGTTATTTTATAGGTTGTAGAAATAATGAAATGCTATATAAATTTAAAAGGAGAAGTTGTATTGGTGTAACTCTTTTAAATGATCAATACAAGCTTTGGATCTCTTTGGGCATGAATTGTTTTTGCAACAGTTTCTCTAACTATATCTTGTGTTATGGTTTGCATCTCTTTTATCATTATTTCCTTTTCATCTTTGGTTCATCACCGTTTATGTACTTGGATGTTTTGAACTTGTGACATGCTTTCACTTGTAAGCTATGTCGTATTTTTGTAGTGAGATAAAAAAAGTTGGAAACCATCCTTCCATCTGATTGTTTTAGCCTCCACTAGTTTATACACCTCGTAGTTCATCAAATTACAATGTCAAACTTGATTGTTGATGCAAACATGTCCTTGAAATTCAAATTCACTTTCTTCCATTTCCAAACTAACTCAATTCAAAATGATAAATATTGTTTGTTCACTCAAGTGATACCAAAATTTTATGAATTGGGCTCTAGATTGTCATAAGTGTAGACATGGCTTAAGACACACGTTTAATATTTTGGAATTATTTGAAAAGAATATCAGGAGAAAGAATCAAGGTATTGTTAGTTGTAGGTTTGCATCTACAACAAAGACTAGATATCACATTTGTCTTCATATTAAGAATTCTCTATCATCATGTGAATAACATGAGTCTAACACATATAAGGAAATTTTAATCCTTGCACCAAAAAACTCCTACACGTGTTGGTTAATATTGCATTCCCCTCTTTAGTATCATCAAATGTAAATGCACCAAAATTTGCATGTTTAGGTGTGAGGACATAATCAACATTTATTGGAATATAATTAAATAGATACACATTTTCTTATCCCTTCTCCTTTTATCAATTATACTTTTACATTTACCTATCTCATACATATAATCTTCTTGATCTAAAAATTAATTAATACTTAATTGATTAATTTATTTAACATTCTAACCTTAAATGTTTAGAATGACAACATTTAATTTTCTTAAAATAAGCACTTTTAAAAACAAACATATTATTAGGAGATTAAGTAGAGGTATGTACAAAACTTCCAATACATCACATAATTTAATCCACACCATTTTAGTATATATTTTAAGTTATCTAAACAATTTTATATGGTCAATTTTGATGCTCCTCCCTAACCACATCTTTACTAATAATTTTATTTATTTCAAATTCCTATATCATTTAATATAGGATTTAAAATTAATTTGTCTTATATTAATATCAATATCTTAAATATATTTATTATATCAATTTTGAATTATTTTATTAAAAGCTACTACTAATTATTGAATTTTCTTTACTTGAAAATATAATAATATATTATGTATTTCTATTTTTTTTAAACTATAAAATTCGGATCAATGACGCTAGTACGAGATGGTGGGGAGACTAAACCTCATGACCTCATGCTTGCAATAAGATGTTTTAACCAATTGAACTAGGCCCACCATCCCATAATTCTCTCTTTTTTTTATATCTATAATATTTTAATATATTTTAACAAATTCCTTATATTAGTAATGAATATTATTATATTACATAGAAAGAAATATTTTTTGTGATTTAGAAATATGATTTTATATAAATCATGACATTTCTTGATTGTTTTTAATTACAAATAATGTTAAAGATAAACATAGAGTTTATCTATGAGTTGGAGTAAATTAAATTGTAAATCAATCAATTTTAAATTAATTAGTCTATTATAAAGAAGAAAACTATGCATATTGTTAATATCATGACAAAGATTATATAATAATTGCAAAGAGACATCTATATATTGTATTTGTCATCCTTACAAAGATATTTTTATATAAATACTTATTTTATACTAACTTCTTATCTATAAATATTATCTTTATCATTTTTATAAAGATATTTTATATATTATTTCTTATTTTACTCTAATTAATATTTGAATTCTCTACATCTTTTTATAACTAATTACTTTATTATAATTCAATATTATTTATTTTTCAAAATTTTCCAATTTTTTTCTAGGCTGTAATTCAAAGGTAGGTACCGTTTTCTTCTTTGAGGGCGATGACTTGACATTTTTAATTATTGAAGTGATAAGTTGATTTTTATTGTTGACTTGAATTTTATTTAAAGTGTTTGGTGGAAAGTCTTAGCACTGTGCATATTCCAAACAATTTAAAAAATACTAACATAAAATTTACATCTTTCTATCTTTACATGCCCACGAGATTCTCGCCGTGTCAAGCCACCTCGTTTCCCTTGCACATGATATTTCTTTCCTCCCGTTGTTTAAAATTGACGGTCACCTTGCCCATCACGCATGCTTTTTATTATTGGTCTTCATAATTAGGCCTACCATTGATTTAAACCTAAAATATGGAAAACGTTTTTAGGTTATAGAAGAAGTTCGCATTGCAGTACATCAATTAAATAAATATAATTCAATTGAATTAATTAGTTGAGATATATTATTAAAATAAATATCTAAAATTAAATAAGAGGGTTCGTAGTGTTTACTTCGGAATTTTATTATAGAAAAATGGTATAGGTGTTGTCTTGAATTGATTTGTCATTTATCTAAAAGTTGTCTTTAGTTTGATGGATGTGTTAGAGGTTGTGCAATCTAATTTTCTTGTGGTTTTAACCTGAATGTCACATGATGAGTTGATTCCAAGTGACACAAGCTTGATTTGTACCATGTGAAAATGATATTTTTGGATGAACTTCAAATAATCTTCTTGCCTTCATTTTTTGGATAGAGGAAAATGTCAAGGTGGTGTTTAAGGACACTATTGGGAGTTTGTTGTCTTGATAATTGATTGTGTTATCCTAGGTTAACCCTCTTGCTAGGATAGATTAATGACGATGAAAAATTTCAAAGACATCATTCACCACCATATAGATGGCATATATGTTGATGCGATTCTTATGTCTTTTTAAAAAAATTGAACATGCTATGGATGTTCTTTTTATTCCCAAAATCCAACATGTGGATTAATGACACATTGAAAGTCTTTAAATACTAAAGCATAATAGTATGTTGCACAATGCATGCCAAGTCAGCTGATACTACTTAGTAGAAAGAGACGAGATATTTGAAATTTAAATTTGAATGTTTTAGTTTTGAGTTCATTCCCATGTACCACAAGATTTAACCAAATCAATCATGCACCACTCGAAATAATCCATGGGGTGAAAATGGTAATCTTAAGACATCCTAGGATGAATGTGCATAAGTGCAAATGGGGTGAATAAATGGTAAATAATATATATAAGAGAATAAGTGTAAATAATTATAAAATGAATACAAATAGAAATCGAGTTATGAACCAAGTCTAACATAAAAATGTGTCATTTATAAATATGTAATTGTATTAAATATATAATTTAACAAAATTTAGTCCAATCAATCTTTATCAAACTATACACATGTAAATAATATTTTAAAAATATATCAAGCTAACCTATACATATCTTAAATAAATCTAGATCTCAAAAATGTGTAGAAATATTTAAAGCTATTTATTTACTTAAGAGTTACTTTATTTTAGTTTAGAAATAATGGACACATAAAATTTAATTTTTATTTAAGATTTTTTTTTGCATGTAAATTTTAATTTTACTTTTTGAAAAATCATCTTTCATTATTTATGTAATTCTTTTGTTACTTTTTAAAAAATGCTTTGCATCTTGTTATCATTGTAGAACACCTTTCAAATAATTATATAATAATTTATTTAAATTCAATTACATAATTTCAAAATCATTCTTTATCAATCTACATATGTGTAAATAAATAATGATTCATAAAAATTACTTTGTTATCTAGATTTGCAAATTCAAATGCAGTCAACAATCAAACTAACTTAACTTGATTTCTCTTTAAATGAATGAATGAAAGCTTTTAATATCGTCCATGAGACCAAAGTAGCCTATGGGACCAAAAACAACAATAAAAGAGTAGCATGCAAGCTTCGCCTCGACACACAAGGACACCAAAGATATATGAGGTTTGTAAAATCCTCTTGAAGTCAGAGCTTTAGTAGTAGATCCTGATAAAAAAAATTAGAGCTTTGCTCAACCTTTCCTCCTCAAAGAAGGTGTTTAGATTGTCTACTCTCAAGGTGTCTTTGTAATTGATATACCTATTGTAGATCGAGAAATCCATGATGCAATGCTATTTTATCTTCACCACAACGTTATTGCAAATATAATGTCCACAAGACCAAAGCAGCTTATGGGACCAAGAGCAAGAACGAAAGAGTAGTATACAAGTCACACCTCGACACACATGGACACCAAGGTTTTATAAGGTTTGTAAGATCCTCTTGATGTTAGAGCTTCTGCAGTGGATCTTGATCAAAAAATTTGCAGCTTTTCTCAACCTTGCCTTCTTAAATAAGGTGTTTAGATTGTGTAGACACTTAAAAATGTCTTAATCATATCACACATCAAGATTTCGATTATTAACACCATTTCTCTCCTAATTCACCTATTTTCATCTATCTAATTAAATGATGTCAATTGTTTAATTAAATTCACTTTTTTCTCCTATTAATTGAATAATTAATTTTATTTGATTAATTCATCATCCTTCACACTAATTTCCTCTAGATTTTGATTAAATAATGTAAATTATTTAATTAAATATCATAAATCCTCCTTGATTAAATAATTTCTAATTGTTTAATTCAAGTCTCTAATTTCCTCCACTTGCACAATTAAATAATTTCCTAAATTGTTTAATTGGTTAATTTCCTCCAATCATTCAAACAATATTCTCATTAAGTATCCCCCTTTTCAAATTCAAAATTTCCCTCCACATGGAAACATCTTCCACGTACTTCCTAAAATCAATGCATTTGTTATTATCTCAAGCAATTTGGACCTTTGATTAAAATATTTGATCCATGTCATTATGTGCATTATCAATCCTTGATTTGATCTTTGTTCCATGTCCTCATATCTCATCCATTTTCCTCCATTGATTAGCTAATTCAATCTCAACCATTGATTCATTCCAAAAATCTATTAATACTCCTCATTTTACTTGAGAATTCATTCAATGAGCAACCAAACTCTACCTAATTTCATAATCACCTTTGATCATTTTGTGAATCAACCTCACCATTATCATCAGTTCATCAATATTTTTTTATAATCAACCATGGATTAGGCTTCAATTAAGCACTCCACATCCAATTCAACACTAATCCCCCAATGGGATGAAGGTTTTCATTGGTAATTAGGTGTTCATTTGCATTAATTTGAGATTTTATGCTTCTAATTGAAACTTGTTTAGTAATTGTTGGACAATCTAATTGAATATGGCTTAACTTGATCATTTTATTTTTTGTTAAGTTCAATTGTTTAGTATTTGATCTTGTTATCTAACCATGTTACATTTTGGCATGCTCGATGGGACCCATGTTCCTGTCTAACTTGTTTTTTGTTTAATTTTGTCGGATATTGCAAGTTCCAAAAGCATAGCAACACCTTCGCAACTGAGCAAAGCGACACTTTTGCAAATAAAAATGCCTTTACAAGTTAAAGGCCAACGCCTTTGAAAATACCAACACCTTTGTTTCTAATATTTAATTTTTTTGTTATAGGTGACAAGTCAGTGCCTCTTCTTATAGCAACGCTTTTACAAAATATTGACGCCTCTACAGAAGAGCCAAATCAATGCATTTTTTAGATAAAGTGATACTTTTGTCTAACAAAGTGGTTCCTTTATAGGTACAACAATCAACTTAGTTTTAGGGTTTCATTTCAACTTGATTTCTTATCTAACCCTAATTATTTGTTGTTGTTTGTTCTCTATTTCTTGAGACTAATCCTTTGTAGGAAGCTTTGGCTTGGAGGAGTTGGAATTTAAAGTGATTTTGATCGCTATGTCTCTTAGAATCTAATTAATGATTTTGATCACTATGAGCTTTAGTTTAGAAACATTTAACTTTGGTGATGTTAAAATGAACTCACATCTTTCTTTGGGCTTAAAATGAAAAAAAACAATCTTCATCTTTATTTTGGGCTTAAAATGAACATGCAATCTACACTTGTCTTTTGGGTTTAAAATGAACACAATCTATGCAACCAAACACTTACATTTTGATGCACCTAAAAAGAACAAGTGTTTGTTGTGTATTATGTGTTTGGTAGGTTTTAGATCTGTATCCTCTCCCCTTGTGCCTAGTGTGATCTTGGGTGAAGAGAAACATATTTAAATTACATTTCATGTTTCATGTTAGCTGAAGGAAGTTGTCTACATATTCTCTCCCCTCGTGCCTAGTGCGATCTTGGGTGATGAGAAATAGCAACATGAATCCTTCCCTTTTTTTAAGTAGGAGGCCTGCCTTGGGACACATCTTTATTAAGAACCCAAGGGATTGACCTCAAGCGAATTTTTTTGACACACTATAGAAATTGGATGAGAGCAAAAGTTGTAGTTCGATTTGAGCATGTAGCGTACTATACTTTCACTAGGGGACTACAATTTTTCAAACCTCGAGGAGATGTCTATGTATTCGATGGTGTTCAGAGATGTTCCACCCACTAAGAAAACTTATTATATATCCCTTAAATTCCATTCAAATGTAATCTTATAAAGTGGTGCAAGGAATGCAAATAGTACCCTGAAGCTACTCACCATGTACTCTCTTAGGTCAAGATAGAGTCTTTTTGGGTCACTAGCAATAGCCTCTCAGGAAGAGAAATAAGGTTTTCCCATGGCATCTATCGATGATCCTATGTCACTAGACACCTACTATCCACCAGTCATATAGAAAAGGTTTTGAAACAATTGTTTCACTACCCGATCTTTTTGAGTATTTACCCCTTAAATGGGAGGCGGGCCTACTTAAATATTACACACCCACTCTACCACTAAATAGGTTGTACTTCATGGCATGTTTTCATGTGAAGACCTTGTGACAAGCATCTTATCACCTAATCGAGTTAGTTCTACATGTTGTATACTATGCTTTTGTAAACTCAAAACATCAAAAAACTAGGTCAACTCACCTTTTAAAGATCCTTTGACAGATCGACACATATTTTTGATAGTGCAACACCTTTGCACAAAATGATGCTTTTGTTTGTACATTGACACTTTTGCGCATATTGGCACGTTTGTCAAGGTAAACAAAAATTTGTATAATGAGAAATTTGTTTGGATAGTCTAACGCTTCTGTCAAACATCGGTGCCTTTGCAAATACTAACGTCTTTGCAGAAAACCAAAGCGACACCTTTGTCAAAATGGAAAAGCAACAGACTTCAAGACATTATATGATTTTGCATTTTGGTTCATATGCACAAAATGGTTCAAATTAATACAAAAAACAAAGCTTGTTCACAGATATCAATCAAAATAGAAAGCAAAGTTCATGTTATTTATCATCTTGGTCTTGTCAAAAACACTTTTTAGGTTCTCAATTAGTATCAAGAAAACCATCAAAACATCTCACTTAAAACAACAACTTGAAATTTTGACACAAATCTCTTAGACTTAAATTGATCACCCTATCAACTAGTTTAGCTCCATGTATGGAAATAATCTATTTCTAAGCATTTAGTTGAATTGGTAAACATCATTTTGGAAAAACTTGCCTGGGAGTCACAAGTCTACTCCCAAGGTTTGCAAGTTCATCATCAACAACATCAAACACATCTAAAAACTTGAATCTAGAATCTTGTCAAAATTGAGAGTTTCATATCTTACACCCATTCACAAAATCATCCATCATTAGTCCTAAACCTATTAAAGGGTCTTTATTAGTAAAATTTGAAGCAACCAAAGAATTTCAAAAAAGTCATTTATATTCAATATCTCCTAGGGTAGACACAACTTGTATGGTTACAACTAGGTCTCAATACAAAAGAAACATGGAAACAAATCCTAGTTACCCTAATATACCTACCATTACAAGTGTAAATCCAAATGGTTCAAATGTTTCCATTTATACCAATGCTCCTACCAAGATAGGTGTTAATGATCAACCTTTTAGAATGCCACAAACAACTTCTAAAGGATGAACTTCCACCATCAAAAAAGATTAAAACATCAAATCAACCATATCAAGGTGAAATAGTCATCATAGAGGATATCACTAACAAAAATCATGACTTCACTCCCGAAGAACTCTTAGAAATGAAACAAGATCAAGAGTTTATCAAAGCGGTAGAGGCAGTGATAAGTCAAAACCCCAATTAATACATGTTGATACTTGCACAACAAGGTGCTAAACTACCCCCCAATTTTGACATAAATTAACTTAGAGAACAACCAATAGTATCAAATGTTGGAACAAAAACTTTCTTATAAGGAAATGAACCCTTGGTACATCATTTTATTGAACAAATACCTAACCCCCCTTCAAACGTACTAGGTCAATCCATGGTCACTTCTCAAGATCAAACAAACTTCATAAATCAATACATCAATCCCTTGTTTAATACTCAAAATCTATGGAATCACACAAATTTGGGCATTCAAAACACCAACATTCCACCTACATTCCATGCCCAAAACATTAACACAAATGCTCCTAGTATTCAAAATTATCAAAGTTAAAATCAAAAAAATCCTCAACAACATCAAGTGTCTCAACATCAAGGTCCTCAAATATCACAAAAACCTCAAGGTCCTCACCAATCCCAAGGTCCTCAAAAAATGTCACAACAAAAAGTACCTCAATGACCTTAAGTCCAACAATCTCAAGTACAACAACATCAAGGGTCCCAACATCAAAATTAAAACCCACCACAATATCAACATCATCAACCCCCAAATCAACAATATCAGGCTTATCAACATCATGGTCAAGGTCAAAACGTCCTTCCATCACACCAATATCAATCACACTCTCATAACACCATCTCACAAAATCAACAAAATCTCCAAAATCAACAACCACCAACACAACATCAAATTCAACCTTTGCAACATCAACAATATAGTACCTTAAAATAATTACAACAAAAATAATAATAAATTGCTCCACAACAATTGATGTCACAAAAAAACCTTCATCAATTGTCACACATCAATTTTCAACAACCAAATCCATCACAACAAAACATGGTCCCTCAAAATCAATATCGATCTTATAATGCATTGGGTGATCTCACAATACTGGTTTACACTTTCTTAGAGATCTTGATTTTTGTTGAAATAATATATTTTTAGAAAATATAATGATTTAAGCCTTGAAAAGTTCCATTTAAAGGATTCCAATTGAAGAGGGTTTGATCAAACCACCTTAGATCAAACCACCTTAGATCAAACCCCCTTGGATAGAACCCCACTAGTTTTAAACCATACCTATAACGAAGTCTCCTTTACACCCATCAAAATGCTAATAAAAACTACTCTTGATTTATCTTTTGGAGGATCAAATAAATTCATTTAAAATTTATTTTTTTGTGAGTATGTAGTCCTTATTATAAGCTTCCCAAAAATTATAATTTTAAATAAATCTAATTTGATTATTATATTTATTTTTTATTTCTTGTGAATGTAGGTTTTTCACTGAAAATCAAGTTATTTGATCTACACATGTGGAAAAATAGCAGATTATCAATTTTTTTGAAAAATATTAGTGCACTAGATATTTAAGTCCTTGATCCAACAAAAAATTGAATTTTGATACATACAAAAAAAGTTATGTTGTATGGTCCGCCTATGTCCGAATTGTAATTGGTTTGACTTCAAAACTTGATTAAGGAAAAAATATTCAATAAAACACTATGAAACCAAATGAAAGCACTAGATATCATAGTTACAAATCTAAATTCAAAAAAATAGAATTTTATCCTTCATGGAATTTTTTTTATGTTGTATACGGTGAGCATCACTCCTTAAAATGGTGTTTACTAAAAAAACTAGTTTTGAAGGAGATGGAAAAGAAATGCAATCTGATTCCAAAATTTTTGAAAAAAATATATTTAGAATCTGCAGACAAAATTTCAAAAATCACTAGTTTGCATCATCTTCAAACCCCTCATAGTTTAGCCGCTATAGTTGTCTGAAAGTGAAGATTTAGTTAGAAAAAATCAGTTTAGTGTCCAGTTTGGCCAAAAATTGTAAACCAGTATTGTGGGATCACCCCATCTCCTCAACATCAAAGAAATTATCAAATGGGTCCTATACCTCAAGGAAATCCACAATATGAAGATGGTCCTATACCTCAAGGAAATCTGTAATGCCAAAATAGTCCTTTCCCTCAAGGTAATCATCAATCCCAAACAGGTTCATATGACATGAATGTTCGACCCATGGACTTATCCTCACAAATTCAAATGTTAAATCAAAATATTCAAGACATTCAAATGGGGAAAACCAATAAGTCTTATGTGGTTCAAGATCTATTCCCATACCCATTTGATTGAAACATCACAATGATACCATTTCCTCCAAATTTGACAAATACAAAGGACGTGGTGATCCAAAGGAACATGTTAGAGAGTTCTACATCACATGCATGAAAGTATCATACAATGATTCATACCTTATGCATCTCTTCCCAATAAGTTTGGGAGGGAAAGCCATATAGTGGTTTTCACACTTACCCCAAGGAATCAAAATATTTCCAGAGATTGTAGATCAATTTGTAACACACTTTTCCTACAACATTGATGTAGACATAACCTTGGAGGAACTTTGCACTCTTAAGAAAAATAAGGGAGAATCCTTTGCATCCTTCTTACAATGATAGAGATACAAGGCAAGCAAATGTAAATGGCCCATACCTGAGAAGCAAAAAGAAGAAATCATTGCAAGAAACTAAGACATTGATTTAGCCTTCCAACTAAGAATGCAATGTGTCACAACATTTGAGGAACTCATATCCAAATGGATTAACATTGAGAGGGCCCTCATTACCTAAGGAGCAATACAAATTTACAAAAAAAAAAATCAATCATCTAGTTCCAGTGACAAACCTCGATTTAGGCCAAAAATAAGAAATTTACTAATGATGGTGTGGTGGATGTAACAGTTGTTATCAAGGCACCATCAAAATAATACACACAAAAAAGCACACAATAGAATTTCAAAATGCAAATCCTTCATGAGGACCACCACCAAGAGAAAACAATGCTCCTCGACAATAATTCACTCCCTTAGGGGAACCTATCGAAATGGTGCTAAAGAAATTAATCCAATCAACAACACATTGAACTTCCTGATTACCACAATTACCTTGAACCTGAAATAAAACCATCATGGTATAATGACAAGGATTAAATTTACAATACCATCACACAAAAGGTCATAAAACACAAAATTGTATCAAACTTAAACATCTCATCCAAGACCTTATTGATCAAGGAGAAGTCAATGTCGATAAAAAATTAGGGAATGAAGATTTAGGAATCAATAAAGATCCTATGCCTAATCATGAGAAGGCAAAAGATTCTAGAAAGAAACCAAGCTATAATAATGAATTCATACCTATGATAACATAGTAGGACATATTCATACTACTCATTCCTCACAAGATGATGAATTGGATACATATCAAGACACTTTCTTAGTGCATAGTCAAAATCAATCAACAATGTTTAACAATGTTTCATATTGAAATGACATCCAATACATCTCAGATTGTAATATAAATCCCACATATAACTTGCAGTGTAGAAAATTGTACTCCCTTCTTGGAGATGGTACAATTTCACACTTACTTTGGATCTAATTTAGCACCCTTGTATTTATGAACCTTTAAATCATCATTAATAGGCCCCTAAGATCCTTTATTTTAGATCTCAAGGCTTATTTCAACTAAAATCCTGACAAAATAAACAAATGCATTCAATTTTCTAACAACTTGGAATTTCCTCACCCTAAAAACTAGGGTGGGACTCATATGCCACCTTAGGTGTATGAGTCCCCTTAGGTGGGACCCATATGCCACAAGTGGCGTATGAGTCCAGTGTGGCCCCTTTTTAGGGTTTGAGCGGGAAATTAAGGTTTTCAATTCAAATTTTTGGTTGATGTTGGCATTTTAGATCTAATAAATGGTAAATTAGATTAGGTGCCTATATAAACAAGGTTTCAAATCATTATTTCACCTAAGCAAGCCTAAGCATTCATAATACCAACTTGAGCACTCATGCATTCTTTCACAAAAGCATTCAAGAGCAAGCATCAAGCAAAGTTGAAGTCTTGGAGTAGCATAATTGTTTTTTTGTAGGTCTTCAAGCTCACTTTCATTCAAGATCTAGCATTGTCAAGGATTGATGATGGTTGCCTATGGAGAATCATGATGGATTCTAGGTTGGAGAGATGCAACTAGCCATCAAACCAAGCCTTATGACTTGTTTCGTAAGTGATTCCATCCTCCATTATCATTTTGTTTTCAGCCTAAAGGAAGGTGCATACATTATTGTGACTTATTAGGGTGATTAGAGATCTCCCAAAGTGAGTCATCATCTTTATGCTTCATTCATGTATCTTATTCTAACACATTAGAATAGGGTTTCATTACACCTTAGATCTCCTAATCTTAGATACACTTAAGATTAGGGTTTTCATTCACATTTACTTTCAAGATACATTACAGTTTCTATCAAGGTTTAATTACCAAACTATGGGTTTGCATGAGGCAAACCCCCCATAAGTAAATCAATACAATATTTTGTTTTATAGGATTTTTAACAAGTTCAGATCTAGAAACGAAGTCGGGAAGGGAGAGAAAAGATAAAAGAACAAACTTAGAACTTGAATTTCTAAAAAAGTAGAACAAGACTGATACACCACTTGTGGCCTATGAGTCCTGGTATAACAATTTTTTTGGGTTTCAGAGGATTCAGATCTGTCACTTCCAGATTCCAATTTCTGCCTAGAAACCCTAATTTGGGACTAAGTCGCCTAGCCTGACGTATGAGTCCTAGTAAGCATTAAAATCAAAAAATTTAGGATTTCAAACCCTCATTCAAGCCTCTTCAATTTCCAGGTGCACCTCTGTACTTTCTTAGTTTATTATTCTGATTTGAATTCATTTCTAGGTCATTTACTTAAGTCTTGCATATCATTTACATTTCTTATCTTTCCAAGCCCTAGCTTGGTGGTGATCCCCCTTTTAGCCTTAAATCACACCCTAAGAAACCTTATTGTAGATATCTTTCCCTCATTCCATCCTTGGATTGAGATCTCTATGGTTTCCTTGAGTGAAACTTGTATAAAAATGGTTGTTCTATATACTAAAACATACACATACACAAAACCAACCATTTTTGAGGTTTCAAAACTTCATGATTGGTCATATAGAAGAAGTTCCAAAGCAACAAGAAAATTCCATCACCTCCTTTTAACCCATTAAGACTAGCAAAGAGTCTTGCATCCATGCTACACCATCTACCCAAGAGTCATGTCAAGAAGATAATCCTAAGTATAACGAAGGTGGCTCTGAATCAAGTCAAGATCAATATATCTTATCATCACAACATTATCATAATCTACATAGTATTTTCCAATTCATAAGTGAAAGTTGCTCTAACATAAGTCAAGATGAAGAGCTCACTTCCCTAAAATACTATCATGACTTAATGAATATCTTTCAGTTCATCCAAGACTTCAAGAATGATGACCATACTCATATACCAACTCCCACCCATGAGATGCTTCCTTCTGATGGACATGCAGATGATATTTGAATCCAAAACAAGAGTCTCTTAATCTTAACATTCCTCCAAATGATCAAGTGGTGACATAAGTTCAAAGTGAAAATTCAGACATAAATTATGAAGAAAACTCCTACATTGACTATGAATCACAAGAATCTGTTGAAGAACAATTAGAATCTGCATCTATTACTCCTTGTGAGGATTCTCAATAGAGTATAGAATAAGTATCATCATGTTTTCAAGAAAATTCATATTCAGTGGTAGTTTTTCAGTGAATGTATTATCAGGGCAAGGAATTAGGCCTACATACACATAATACCTTAGAATTAGTGCAGACAGTTAACAATCCTAAGCAGCAAGAAATTGATTATTAAACAGTTAAAGAATCTAGTTATATCAACAATACCTCCATAATACCAGGGGCAACTTTATCTAGTGCAAATATCAGCATAGGGAGCATAAAGAGTCCTTATGATAAAACCACTACCAACACTACAACCAACCATATCATGAAGCATCATTCTCACACCTTTCCACCCATGAATGGGGACCAACACAAAGAGGAAAAGTTATATCAACAAGAAGAGAAAGTCTTCAAAACATAAGAATCAAACAAGCAAAATAGACAAGAAAAATTTAAATGGATGCCAAAAAAAAAGAAAGAAAATCATCCTCCATTAGTCAAAGAAACTATGGGGAAAAATCAAAAAGGGAATCTCATCCATCAAAAATGTCCACCAATGCAAAAGAAGGCTTCAAAAGTGAAATAAAAGGTATATCAAGAAGTTGGTCCTAATTCACTCATAATTTCATATCCACCCTTCATTGCTCATCATCCCAAGTTTGGAGAATCAAAGATTCTAATCTGTTGACCAATCCATCTACATCTCATATTCCTTGTCGCATTTTTCCATTCACTTCGACATCCGTGATATCTGAATATCGCATTGATCGTGTCTTGGAAACCACACTTTATCATAAGGACTCCAAGGGCTCTCTATCACGATGTGTGCATCTAGAAGAGGTTACCTCTGGTATCAGCAAGGTAGATAAGAACATTCAGGGATTACATTCAAGCACTCATATCTTAGCAAAGAAACTCCTCTAGGTAGGATACCATTAGAATATCATGACGGAAAAAAAATCTACATCAACACCACTAGATGGTTTGGAATAAACCTTCAAAAATCCTAAAAAAAAGAAAAAAAGAAGAAGAAAATACTAAAGAAAAAAATTCATCCTCTAGTGAAAACCACTTCGGTGGCACTTTGGGCAAGTACCATGATGAAAACCTGGCAAATAGGTGTCATGAGTAGAATCGAGAATATGTGTGCACCATTTTAGATGGAAGCATCTCATCCCCTCATAATAGATCTAGTATTACATTCATTCATCTGATCCATCTTCATTCCAATCTGCAAAATTCTCTTGATCTTAATGAAGGTTTGGCATACACTTCAACCATGCTCATGACACAATCTTGACATGCGCCATTATCATTGATCCTATCGTATCCTATCTAATACCATATCTTGAGCAATCAAGCATTCTCCAAATGATCATCCTCTATCCAAATATGTTATATTATCACAAGATAATCCTTGGCATCCTCTGCATACCATATCCATCCATCTATCCATGCATCCACCCACAACATTCCATACATTGCTAGACACTGGGGGTAGGTACTTACATATTGCTTTGAATAACTCCTGATCCATGTCCACTATCTCATAATGTGATATCAACATCGTGATCTAGGTATCATTTTCAAAAAATCCAAAAACATCCATATCATTTCAAAGTCCCAAAAACATTTGAAACATCTTAAAATTCAAAAACATCCAAATCAAGTCAAAACTCCATAAAAGGTCTAAAACATCAAAAATAAAAAATTTCATTAAGTCCAATGGTCGAATTACATTGCCTTTGTGCATGTACATAGGTAAGGCCATCATCGATGAGCCATCAAGACCTAGGTTAGTCCTTAGGAGTTTGTTCTAATAATTTTTTAGTTGTCAAGATCAGTCGAACTGTGTTTCGTTTGTGCGTGTATGTAGGAAAGGCCATCTTCGATGAGCCCTCTAGGCATAAATCTTTCCCCCTAGGTCTTGTTCTCTTGGTCTAACCTTGAAAATCAAAACATTTGGAAAAATTGGAAAGCCCAAAATAGCCTCATAACATTTTGAAAATTTAAAAACACTCATAAAACCTCAAAATACTAAAAAACAACCTCAACACATTTTAAAAAGTCAAAAACATTGAAATATTCTAAAAATAAATCATGCATTCCATATCATGGTCACGCGCAATAAAATTTCACACACAATAAATTGATCGTCACCCTCAACCTTTGGCAACACAAACAAAAACAAGCATAACAATTATCCAAAAATCCAAACTTCAATGCAAAATAAAAATCTTGATCATTATCAAACATGTCAGTCAACATCGTATCAATAGCCTATCAAACAATTGTCAACCAATCAACATCCAAACATGTCTTATAGATATATCTTTCCTACAATAAACATCAGTGGATATAATCTAAAACAACACTCTCTAGCAAGAGATATGATAACATTGACATTTTTATCATTTTTATCTTTTCTTTTGATTTATCTTATTATTCCATTCTGATGATCTCTCGAGGATATCTAAAACTGATTTAGAGAGAAAGGAATGGGACATTGATCATTTCTTTCATTTGTTAAGATTTTTGGATATTCTTGTAATAGGACCTTGGCGAATACTCGTCTTGAGTGGGCGAGGGTAGTCTCAAGTAAAACAATGGCTAGGACATATCAAGTTCTTCATACCTTTTGTGTATTAGTCTCCTTACTTCGACAACTTCATTCATGCACACAATCAAACAAGGTTTTGTATGTCAGGTATGAACAAGGATACTCCTATCTATTTGCAGAGTCAAAGTCCATGCATTAGATACAACATCCTAGTTTTCAATACCTTGGTGCATTGTGTCTATTTGCTATATCAAAAATAAGGATTGCTATGATGAAATTAAGCCTAATCCGAAGAAAAAAAATAGTATCATTTATCCTATCTCATCACACATCCAATAAAATCTCAAATAATCATAGGTTTTTTGGAATATTGAATTAATCTCAATAATAAATGCTAATCAATATTCATCTCACTCTGTCATCTCATTCTTCTATCCATACTAACATTTCTATCCAAGTATCAAATATCTGTGTGATAAACATCAAAATATACTGCATGAGGCTACCCATGGTCGATGAATGTCTATACATCATAAATTTTGTCTACATCAAACATCTGAGCTTTCTAAGAATTATTTTTTATCCTCTTCTAAGCACAACTCCTCTCATAATCTTATTGTGAGCTTGACCTGAAAATCAAATTTTTCACTTGATCTCTCGAGGGGGAAGTACACCAGCATTCTTTCATTTGTTGGGGCATAATGGGGCATCTAAAAAGTAAAATAAAAATTAAATTTTTGATCTAAGCATTATCGGTCTAAGCAATATTAGTTCTTTGAAGCAACACAATAGGTACCTCACTTCAAAGAGGGGCAAAATGTAGACACTTAAAAATGTCCTGATCATATCACACATCAAGATTTTTATTATTAACACCATTTCTCTCTTAAAGTAAAACAAGTGGTGCCAGATTGAAAACAAAATCAATATTAAGAAACCTTTGGCAGTTTGTGACGATCGTCAAGCTAATTTCCAAATCTCTTCTATATAAACTTTAGGTACACACTTTGAATATCCTATTTCTATTGATACAAGAGCAATCAATTTATTTTTTCTCCAAGAGTGTTTAATAGAATTTCTAGGAAAGCTAGCTACATGGCCAACTCTTGTTCAATTCAATATGCCAGTCAAGCCAAAGCTAATGTACAAGTAGTATTTGTTTGAAGTTGAGTTGCAGTTACCCACTTTTTGCATTAAAGTAAACTTGTACATAGCACCTCTAGGAACCTATGATGTAATCCTTGGAATGAATTGCCTATGGAAGCATAGGGAAAAATTATATTACTTCACGAAATCAGTAGAGTGTCTAAATGACTTGGGAAATTGAGTCCATGTTCAAGGAGTGAAGCATTATGTCTAGATAAGACATATCTCTAGTATGGAACTTAAGAATGCAAAGAGGAAAGGATGTGAATTGTATGTTATTAGGGTAGATGAAGTGGAAGATCATGATGAACCTACTTTCCAAAAGCACCCTAATGATGCGTACTTTATTATTGCTTTTTATAAGAGAGGGGGACCACCACGTGCAAGGACCTAGGTCACAGAGGGCCAAGATGTGGAAGGATGCCCTAACTTACCTCAGCTTAACGGAGTGTTAGGATATGTGGGATGAAAATGATGAGGAATATAAGGTCCTTCAATCACTCTATAGACCCAAAATGCAAAATGGGGCTAGGCGAGCCAGTTTTCAGGTTCAACACTACACCGCAAGAAGCTCTCTGCCTGAGGACGAGAGCACGATCCTTGGACAACAGTGTGGCGCGCTGGCGTCTCTAAAGTGTGTTGGCATTCATACGACCAAACAATTACAGAGACAAGGTCAAACCTAAGGAAACAAGCTAACGACCTAGCTAAGTATTACTAAAGGGCCAAAATAATGTGATTAAGTAAATGAAATACTCTCTAATGTGATAAAGTAAAAATGCAAGAGTTAAGGCGGCAAGAAGGATCTCACAAAGAAACTTGTTCGCCAACTAGCTCCTTGAGAACACGTTCACCTACACATAAAGAGGAGGAAAATGTTGGGTGGTTGTATAGGGGCCTACCTTAGTCAGACCCTCGTTTAGGTGTTTCCACCTCCACGGACAACCAAGAAAGAAAGTATGATAAAGAAAGTACTATAATAGAGAACACCAAAACACTACAATATAGTAAGTGTGCTTACTCAACCAAGTAATAGAGGAGAGGAAAGGGAAGCTTACCACCTCCACATAGAGCACTCAAGGCTGCTTGGGGGAGAAAATGAGAGTACTCGAGCCTATGCTGCAATGGTGTTGTCCCCAACTTGCTCTATTGAAGTGATGGAGTGAAGTTGTTGCTGCAATGGAGTGATTGAAATGCTTGGAGTGAGTGCAAGAGTGTGAAAATGAGCTCGTGAATGAGGTGAAGAGGTTCAACTGAATGCTTAGAGGATGAAATAATTGTTGAAGGAGAGAGTGAAGAAAATGACCATATTTGGGTCGGTCAGCCGAAGAGGGCGTTACAACTTGACTCCCAATGAGAAGTGTAATGCCTCTGCAGGTTCAGCCACATGAATTTGCTAGGGATGTAAGCATGTCGCATGGACGTCTACGCACCGCGCTGGCGTCCCCAATAGAATCGCCTCCACCGATGCTCAAAATAGGTGCCAAGTGTGATGAAAGCAGTGAGCTTAGGTGTACTTAAGCCTCCAAACTTAGTTTTCTAAGGTGGATAAAGGCAAAAAGGGAATTTGCATAAAGGTTGCAAATTCACTCTTACACATTTTTCCCCCACTTTAGCGAGCATGAGTACTAATGAGTGCTCGGTAAAGTAGATCAAGGAAGGAGTAAGGTTAGAAATGTATACCTAAACCGTCGAGGAAGTAGACCACAATCTGGCGAACCTGAAGGTGCAGGGCAAGCAGAATGACTTCATAGCTTCTCAGAATTATGAAGTTGAAGAGAGAAAGCATCTTACAAGCCCACAAACCTGCAAGGAGGCAACCCCCAAGATCTCTCACATGAAGGAAGCCCCGTGAAGCGAGCACCTTACAGGCCTGCAGACCTACAAGGAAGGTGTCCTCCAAGAACTCTAGCATGGAGGAAACCCAAAGGAAGTGCCCTACAAGCTCTAAGGCATGTAGGGAGGTATCCCCCAAGATCTCTCGCATGGAGGAAACCCAAGAAAGCGGACTCCACAGAGTCAAGAATAAGCCATGTAGGCAAGTGATCGGACAATTGCGTGGACCGTTGATAATTTGGAAGTATTTCAAAGGGGTCCCTCGGGAACCCTTCAAAAGAAGAGGGGTCCACTCAAGGGACGCACTATTTGAAAAGTGAGGTCTAGTAAGGCTGCCCCCAAGCTAGACGTGAATGATTTCACTCAAGATAAGATCTTTCAAAGGGGGTCCCTTGGGAACCCGTCGTGAAGGGGATCCACTCAAGGGACGCACGATTCAAAAGCAGATGTTTTCTTTCTCAAAACAATCCATCATTAAGGGATCCTTTTTAAAGATGTTCACTTCATCAAAGAATTCGAAAGGAAGAATATGCCCCCACATGAGGGGAAGGTCAACGTTGTTCCCGCTTCAGAGGAAGGTTTTCAAGTCCTTTCTTTAGGAACCTGTGATGAAGGAAACATGTTATGTTAGGGTTCCAAGTTGAGAATGTGATTCTGAAGAAAAGTTTGCAAGGATTTTCGAGAAAAGAACCGTTGGCAACGAATGCATTTTTTGAAAATTGAAATGTTGAAGAAAATACATTGTCACGCATGAGAGGGACAACTCAAGCAAAGAAGATAAAAAGAAAGAAAAAGAGAAAAAACAACACAAACAAATCTATCTAAGCTCATATAAATAATAGGTAACCACGGTGCAAGGGGAAAGATCATCGATCCCCAACCAGATCAGGAAGAATGCATGGAAAAAAAAGTAAAAATAAAAAAATTGGGTCAACATGGAAGGGAAGCCTAAATGCCCCCAACGCTTTGCATCGTCCCCAATTTTTCAAACATCAACCACAAACATGGAAGAATAATGATACCAATAGAAGAAGGTTTACGACACAAAAAACCACGCCTGTATCCAAGCACCAACAAGGGTGACAAGAGTCATCTAGACACACATAGCACGATCACGGGGGAACACATCACAAAACAAACACATACACAAAAGATCAAGAAGAGGTCTCCTCCTAACACTGATTGACCAAGAGGTCATCTTCTTCCCACTCTAGGTCATCATAGGGGGAAGGAGGACGAGCCTGCAGTGGTGGGATGTTAAGAGGAGGAGCATCTGACCCTCCTGCAACAAGGGCCAAGGAAGAAGGTCTTGCAAGATCTTCTTCACCGATCTCTTGTGGAGCTAAAGTCAACGACATCACAAAGATCGCTGACAAGGCCGAAACTTTGTCCACAGAGTTTAACATGCACCCTACAGGAGCGTCGTGTCTAACTTCAGTGGATGGGGCAGGCTGCGCCTGAGATTCGCCACTAGGCTCACCGAATGACTCAGAAGCAGTGACAAACTCAGGGGAAGTCGAGACTGGTTCCATCACCAGGACAAAACAAGTCAACGCGGGGCCACCTTGTGGAGAAGGTGGGCTCCTCTTACGTCCTTTGGTACTAGAAGGACCACACTCCACCTTTTGCTTCGTTGGAGGAGATGAACTCCTTATAGATGAGGCTAGAGGTGCAGAGGAAGAGGAGGAAAGAATCGTAGTGGATACAACTGAGGTATTAATCATATCCACAGGTTTCGGGAAAGGTTGGATATCCAGAATGGAATTAGAAAAGGCGGCTCCACCGAAGGAGTGATGAAAACTTTTACCCCCTTGGGGTTAGGCACATTCATACTCACAACAGAAGCCAGAAGCAGTGCAAAGCTAGACTGAAGAGAAGCAGAAGGAAGGGGAGAAGAAGATGCTACAAGAGGGCTTGAAGCAGGGGCAGTCATTTCTTCCTCCTTCCTTTGTGAGGCAGCCTGCTCAGCCAAGAGAGCCTTTCACTGACGCTTGTGCTTGCTCACAAGGAAGGTTCTACGACTCTTTAAACTGGAGGTCCGAGGCTAGGAAGGAATAAAAGACTCCTGCTCAACCATGGGGACGTCCACTACAGGCATTTTCGACGAAGGAACAAATTCCTGAATGGGAGCAGGAGGAATAGGTTGAGAAGTAGCATGGGGAGTCAGCTTAGAAGCCTCAACAACGGGCCTCTTCCCATTCATTGCTTTGGGGGTAGGAGCGGTAGGAGATCGTAGAGGTTGAGACAAAGAGGACTCTCCTCGGGAGACCTTCTTCCTATTATACTGAATGGGTCTAGGATCTGTCGAAAAAACAAGAAGTTCGAATGTAGGACGCTTAGGCTTTCGCCAAGCAGGTACCATAGGATTCTCTTACAAACGAGGATCAAAATATGATGGTACCACAACAGAGTGAGAAGAAGCATCATACTGACCAGCGGAAGAAGAAGGAGGATCTCGGGACCGCTTCTCTTCTTCCTTCCTTCGTGCCTTAACAACATCGCTGTCAGCTTTTAAACAAGCCCTATGTGAAACAACATAAGGCGAGGGATGGTATCTCATTTTCGGCCTTAGACGCCCTTTCTTATAGTTTTGGTATGTTCGATGCAGGAGGTCCATTCTAGGTAGAAGAGGACCAACGAGCATAGGCCAAGAGTAGTCCAAGGAGTAGTTACCACGAGCAACCGATGGTCTATAATCGATGTCGTGGATTACGTGTACAGAGCTCCCGTGGATAAATTTTAAACATTTATGCACAACTGAGGGTACTACTTCATCGCCACCAACCAAGGGATACCCAACTTCACCCTAAAGAGCTTAGACCCAGGGATAATGTCAAACAGGAGTTTCACGGATTTAGGTCCAACTGAGACCGATAGGACAAAACTACCCAAAGGGGGCACAAAAAGTCCATCATGGGTGCAAATGGTACTCACAGGTGCATCATACCCATCTTTATGTAAGAAGTTAAGTAGCATAATCTCCTCGGTTATTATGTTTACTTGTGACATCAGATCAACGAGAACACCCGCTACGATGTTTCCATTGATCTACGTAGGAATATAGAGAGGATATGGTTCCCTATTAAAACCCATCAGAAGGTCCTGTGATGTAAGGGTTATACTAGTACCACTGTCCACAGGCTGCGTAGAGGGGATAGGTTGATGCAAGAAGGAGGCCATTACGCACACTAGATGATACTTCCACAGAGTCCCTAAAGGTTAAAGGCTAAGACAGTGACCTAATTAAGGTTTTGTTATGCAACACCTTCGACACCTTCCAACTATGCCAACTAGGGGTCACAGGTTGGGTTGTAAGGTGATAGCCTTACAACACTCACACTTACAACACTCCTAGAGTACAAGGAAAGGAACTGTCAGTATCACAAAAATGAAACCAAAATGGTTCACATCAGGTTCACCAAAAATGTAAGAGAGGGGGGCCACCACGTGCAAGGCCCTAGGTCATGGAGGGCCAAGATGTAGAAGGCTGCCCTAACTTACCTCAACTTAACAGAGTGTTAGGATATGCAGGACGAGAATGATGAGGACTATAAGGTCCTTCAATCACTCTACAAACCCAAAATGCAAATCGGGGCTAGGTGATCCGGTTTTTAGGTTCAACACTATGTCTCAGGAAGCTCTCTGCCTAAGGATGAGAGCGCAATCCCTTGACGAGAGTGCGACGCACTGGAATCTCTAAAGTGCGCTGGCGTCCGTACAACCAGACAACTACAAAGATAAGGTCAAACCTAAGAAAATAAGCTAACGACCCAGCTAACTATTACTAAAGGGCCAAAATAACATGATTAAGTAAATGAAATACTCTCTAATGTGATAAAGTAAAAATGCAAGAGTTAAGGTGGCAAGAAGGATCTCACAAAGAAACTCGTTCGCTAGTTAGCTCCTTGAGAACATGTTCACTTACACACAAAGAGGAGGAAAATATTGGGTGGCTGTATAGGGGCCTGCCTCAGTCAGACCCCCGTTTAGGTGTTTCCACCTCCACGGACAACCAAGAAAGCAAGTATGATAAATAAAGTACTATAATAGAGAACACCAAAACACTACAATACAGTAAGTGTGCTTACTCAACCAAGTAATAGAGGAGAGGAAAGGGAAGCTTACCACCTCCACCAAGAGCACTCAAGGCTGCTTGGGGGAGAAAATGAGAGTACTCAAGCCTTTGCTGCAATGGTGTTGTCCCCAACTTGCTCTATTGAAGTGATGGAGTGAAGTTGTTGCTGCAATGGAGTGCTTGAAATGCTTGGAGTGAGTGCAAGAGTGTGAAAATGAGCTTGTGAATGAGGTGAAGAGGTTCAACTGAATGCTTAGAGGATGAAATGCTTGTTGAAGGAGTGAATTTGAAGGAGAGAGTGAAGAAAATGGCCATATTCGGGTCGGTTGGCCGAAGAGGGCGTTACAATTTGACTCCCAATGAGAAGTGTAACACCTCTACAAGTTCAACCGCAAGAATTTGCTAGGGACGTAAGTGCGTTGTGCAGACGTCTGCGCGCTGCGCGAGCGTCCCCAACAGAAATGCCTCCACCGACACTCAAAATAGGTGCCAAGTGTGATGAAAGCAACAGTCTTAGGTGTAATTAAGCCTCCGAACTTGGTTTTCTAAGGTGGATAAAGGAAAAAAAGGAATTTGCATAAAGGGTGCAAATTCACTCTTATACACTTTGATATATCATTAAATGCTTTAGATTGAATATGTCATTATTCTTATCTTTAATTTTTTTAAAGAAAATATTATAAGAGATTAATTAATGAATGGTAGTTTCTTACACATTTATCAATTATAATTTTAGATTTACCTATCTCAAACATATAAGTTTATTGACCTAAAAATTAATTAACTTAATTGATTAATTTATTTAACATTCTAACCTTAAATATTTGAAATAATGCATTTCATTTTCTTAAAGTAGATTTTTTTTTAAAACAAACAAACTCACTCACTTTGAGGATGAAACAATTTAATATGACTAATTCTATTGCTCCTCGCTAACCACATATTTAATAATAATTTTATTTCACGAATATTTCAATGTTGTATATTATATTTAGTATAGAATTTAAAATTAAATTGTCTTAAATTACTATAAATATTTTAAATTAAATTGTCTTAAATTACTATAAATATCTTAAATAAATTTATATATCAGTTTTGAATTATTTTGTTTTTAGTTTAAAATTATTTAAGTCTTGAATTATCTTATTGAATTTTATTTAAGAAGTCCCACCTCTTAAATCCGGGAGCGGAGTCAAACCAGAGAACAATGGGGAGCAAACCCACTGCCCAAGCCAACTCTACTACCCATTCAAGCTATTGTTTATTTTATTTTTATTTGAAAAAGCTAGTACTAATTATTTTTGTAATTTTTTTGTTTTTACTTGAAAATATAATAATATTCAGTGATAACAAGTTTTCACAATCCATGTTGATTATTGCAAAAAAGTTTCCATTGTGTAAGATATTTTTTGATGTATTATGTATTTCTATATTACTTTAAAAATAATAATTTTATAATTATTTTTTTAATATATTTTATGTGCATGGTAATAATATGAGACTCCATGTCATTATAAAATTCCTACAATTCTTTAGATTTGTAATGAATCTCACCTTGCTCCTCTATGCACTCCTTTATTATATTATTTTATTACATACAAAAGATTTTTTTTTGTGATTTAGAATGATTTTGTGTAAATCATTTGACATTTTTGTCATTGTCGTTTAATGACAACTAATGCTAACGATAAACAAAGAGTTTGTCTATTAATTAGAGTAAATTAAATTGTAAATCAATCAACTTCAAATCTATTAGTATATTATAAATAAGAGAGTTATGTAATTGTACAGCAATTGCAAACATATATGTACATATTGTCTTTGTCATCCTTATAAAGATATTTTTATATTAACACTTATTTTATGCTAACAACTTTTTCATAAAGACATTTTATATGTTAATTCTTATTTCATTCTAATTAATATTTTAATTCTCCACATCTTTTTTTATAACTAATTATTTTATTATAATTCAATATTATTAATTTAATTTTTTTCCAGAAATTTCCTTCTTTTCTAAACCGTAAATCAAAGGTACCTTTTTCTCCTTTGAGGGCGATGACTTTGACTCTTTTTTTTTATTGAAGTGTTTTGAAAGTGATAAAAGTCAATCTTTACACGCCCCCGAGATTCTGGCCGTGTCAATCCACCTCGTTTCCCTTGCGCCGGATATTTCTCTCCAATTTCTTGGTACGTGTGTTTAAAATTGACGGTCACCTATGCCCATCACGCATGCTCTTGATATTATAAATAAATTCTGATAAAGCAATAATTAACATTGATTTAAAGCTAAAATATGGAAATCGTTTTTAGGTTATAGAGGAATGAATTGCACTGCATTAATTAACTAAATATAATTCGATTGGATTAATTATTTGAGATATATTATTAAAATAAATACATAAGAGGGTTAGGGGTGTTTAGTTCAAAATTATATCATAGAAAAATAGTATAGATGTTGTGTCGAATTGATTTGTTATTTATTTAAAAATAAAAAATATCTTTACTCTGATGGATGTGTTAGAGGTTGTGCAATCTATTTTTATAGTGAGTCAATTTGAGTGACACAAGCTTGCTTTGCTACATGAAATTGATTTTTACCATTTGAAAATAATATCCGTAGGATGTAGTTCAAATAATCTACTTGTCTTTGTTTTTTGGATAGAGGAATATGTCAAGGTGGTGTCTAGGAACTTCGTTGGGAGATTGTTGAGTTGATAATTGATTGTGTTCTCCTAGGTTAACCCTCTTGCTAGGACAAACTAATGGCGAGGACGAATTTCAAGACATCATTCACAACCATATAGATGACATATATGTTGATGTGATTCTTATGTATTTTTAGAAACATTAAACATTCTATGGATGCTTTTTTATTCCCAAAATCTAACATGTGGATTAATGACACATTGAAAGTCTTTAAATACCAAAGAATAGTAACATGTTGCACAAATGTATGCCAAATCAGATCATATTAATTATTAGAAAGCGACAAGACATGTGAAATTTAAATTTGAATATTTTAGTTTTGAGTTCATTCCCATGTACCACAAGATTGAACCAAATCAATCATGCACCACTTGAAATAATCCATGGGGTAAAAATGATAATCTTAAGACATCCTAGGATGAATGTACATAAGTGAAAATGGGGTGAATAAATGATAAATAAGATATATAAGAGAACAAGTGTAAATAAGAATAGAATGAATACATATAGGAATCAAGTTATGAACCAAATCTAAAATAAAAATATGTCATTTATGAATATGCAATTGTATTAATATATAATTTAACAAAATTTAGCCCAATCAATCTTTATCAAACTATACACATGTAAATAATATTTTTAAAATATCGAACTAGTATAGATTAAACACACATGTCTAAAAAATGTCTAGAAATATCTAGAGCTATTTTATTTACTTAAGAATTACTTTATTTTACTTGAGAATTATTTTATCTTACTAAATGGGCACAAAATTTAATTTTTATTTAAGAATTATATTATTTTATTAACATTGTTTAATTTTAATTTTACTTAAATTAAAAAAAATCATCTTTTATTAATTATGTAATTCTTTTTTTACTTTTTAAAAATGCTTTGCATCTTGTTATCATTGTAGAGCTCTCAACATAATTATATAATAGTTTATTAAAATAATTAAATAATTTCAAAATCATTCTTTATCAATCTTCATATGTATAATTAAATAATTCTTCATAAAAATTACGTTGTTATCTATTTCCAAGTTCAAATATAGTCAACAATCAAACTTACTTAATTTGCTACCTCTTTGAATGAATGAATGAAAGATTTTAATAGTGTCTGTGAGACCAACGCAGCCTATGGAACCAAAAGCAAAAACAAAGGAGTAGCACACAAGCTTCACCTTGACACACAAGGAAACCAAAGCTTTATAAGGTTTGTAAACTCCTCTTGATGTTAGAGCTTTTATAGTGGATCTTGATCAAAAAGTTTACAACTTTGCTCAACCTTGCCTCCTCAAATAAGGTGTTTAGATTGTCTACTCTCAAGGTTTTTTCATAATTGATATATATGTTGTAGATCGAGAACTCCATGAACCATGATGTGATGCTATTTTGTCTCTACCACACCCTTGTTGCAAATATAATGTCTACAAGACCAAAGTAACCTATGGGACCAAGATCAAGAACAAAATAGTAGCACACAAGCCTTTAGGAACCTATGATGTAATCCTTGGAATGAATTGGCTATGGAAACATAGGGAAAAAGTAGATTGCTTCATGAAATCAGTAGAGTGTCTAAATGACTTGGGAAACCAAGTCCATTTCAAGGAGTGGAGCATGATGTCTAGATGAGACATATCTCTAGCATGCAACTTATGAATGCAAAGAGGAAATGATGTGAGTTGTATGTTATTAGGATAAATGAAGTGGAAGATCATGATGAACTACTTTCCAAAAGCACCTTAATGATGTGCACTTTGTTATTGCTTTGAGATATCATTAAATACTTTAGATTGAATGTTATCTTTAATTTTTTAAAGAAATTATGAAAAAAATAATTAATGAATGTAGTTAATTACACCTTTATCAATTAAAATTTTACATTACCTATCTCATACATATAAGCGTATTGATCAAAAGTAATTAATAATTAATTGATTAAATTATTTAACATTCTAATCTTAAATATTTGGAATGATGCATTTAGTTTTCTTAAAGTAGATGCCTTTTTTTTTTAGAAAAAACTAACAAACAAACTCACTCACTCTCAGGTATAGAAAGCTCCAAATATGTGAAATAGTATCACATAATTTATTTCACACCATTTAAGTATATATTTTAAGTTAATAGAAACAATTTAATTTGACTAATTTTGTTGCTCCTCTCTAGCCACATCTTTAATAATAATTTTATTTCATGAATATTTCAATATTGTATATTATATTTAATATATGATTTAAAATTAAATTGTCTTAAATTACTACAAATATTTAAAAAATATTTATAATATCAATTTTGAATTCTTTTATTTTAGTTTAAATTTTTTCTAAGTCTTGAATTCTCCTATTTAATAAAGAGTATTCTATTTTTTTTATTTTTTTTGAAGAACTACTTTTTTATATATAAAGTATAATTTTATTTTTGAAAAAGCTACTACTCATTTTTTTTTTAATTTTCTTTTTTGTTTTTACTTGAAAATATAATAAATATTATATATGTCTATCTTACTTTAAAAATAATAACTTTTTAGTTATAGTTTTTTAATATATTTTATGTATATGGTTATTAATAATATAAGACTTCATCATATCATTATACAATGTCTCTAGACGTAACATGTTTCTTAGATCTATAATGAATCTCACCTTGTCCCTCTATGTAGTTTTTTATTATATTATTATTATTTTTTTATTTTTTTAGACTGCAGGAATCGGGTAGCACGACCCCCTATAAAGATCTATAATGAATCTCACCTTGTCCCTCTATGCAGTTTTTTATTATATTATTATTATTTTTTTTATTTTTTTAGACTGCAGACCCCTATAAATTGCAGTGCGCCTGGTAAACTTTTTAACGTGACCGGCGGCGCTGGCGCGACACGCCCTCCGGTACCACGGGACGGGGGGAGACTAGAACTCGTGACCAGCAGAGCCGCAACGGAATTACTTAGCCAACCGAGCTAGGGCCCCCGCCCAGTTTTTTATTATATTATTATATTACATACAAAATGAATATTTTTTGTGAATTAAAATATGAATTTATGTAAATCATTTGATATTTTTGTCATTGTTATCTAAATTACAAGCAATGTTAAAGATAAACACATAGTTTGTCTATTAATTAGAGTAAATTAAATTGTAAATCAATCAACTTCAAATCTATTAATCTATTATAAATAAGACACCTATGTATATTGCCAATATCATGGTAAAGATTGTATGGTAATCACAAACATATATGTACATATTATCTTTGTCATCATTATAAAGATATTTTTATATTAACACTTATTTTATGCTAACAACTTTTTTATAAAGATATTTTATATTTTAATTCTTATTTTATTCTAATTAACATTTTAATTCTCCACATCCTTTATAACTAATTATTTTATTATAATTCAATATTATTTATTTAATTTTTCTTTTTAAAAACTTTCCAGCCTTTAATATTTAATTTTTCTTTTTAAAAACTTTCCAGCCTTTTCTAAAGTGTAATTCAAAGGTACGGTTTTCTTCTTTGACATTTTTAATTATTGAAGTGTTTTGAAAGTGATAAGTTGATTTTTTTTGTTGAAGTATTTTGTTAGCAATGACTAGAATTTTAAAGCGTTTGGTGGAAAGTCTTAACTACTGTCAATTTTGGCCGCTTCCATTCCTAACCTTTGAAAAAAACATAAATTTTTCATCTTTCTATCTTTACATGCCCACGAAATTGTCGCCCGGTCAATCCGCCTCGTTTCCCTCGTGCACGCTGTTTCTCTCCACTTTCTTGGTGTCTCTGTTTAAATTTGACGGCCACCTAGCCCATCATGTATACTTTTCATTATTGGTCTTGATATTATATATTCTGATAAAGCGGCAATTACCATTGGTTTGAAGTTAAAATATTGAAAACGTTTTTATGTTATAGGGGAACGAATTGGCATTGCATTAATTAAATAAATACAATTTAGTTGATATATATTATTAAAATAAATATCTAAAATTAAAGAAAAGGGTTAGGAGTGTTTAGTTCGGAATTTTATCATATAAAAATGGTATAGATGTTGCATTGAATTGATTTGTCATTTGTCTAAAAATATGTCATTTATGAATATGTGATTGGATTAAATATATAATTTAACAAAACTTAGTCCAATCAATCTTTATGAAACTGTATACATGTAAATAATATTTTAAAATAATATCAATCTAGTATAGATATCTTTAAAACATCTATCTAAAAAAATTCTACAATATCTAAAGATATTTTATTTTCTTAAGAGTTAGCCTACTTTATTTTATCTTACTACATGGACACATAGAATTTAATTTTTATTTAAAAATTATTTTATTTTATTACATTGTTTACTTTATTTTTATTTGAAAAGATATTTTATTTTTTTATGTAACTTTTAATTTTACTTTTTGAAAAATCATCTTTTATTAATTTTGTAATTCTTTTGTTACTTTTTTAAAAAATGCTTTGCATCTTGTTATCATTGTAGAACACCTCTCAAAATAATTATATAATAGTTTATTAAAATTCAATTACATAATTTCAAAAATCATTCGTTATCAATCTACATATGTATTAAATAATGTTTGAGAAAAATTATGTTGTTATCCATTTCCAAATCCAATTACAATCAACAATCAAATTTACTTTACTTGTTATCTTGTTGAATGGATGAATGGAAATTTTTAATAGCATCCATGAGATCAAAGCAGCCTATGGGACCAAAAGCAATTACAAAAGAGTAGCAGACAAGTTTTGCCTTGACATGCAAGGACACCGAAGCTTTATAAGGTTTGTAAACTACTCCTGATGCAAGAGCTCTTGTAGTGGATCATGAAGGAAAATTTTGCAAATTTGCTCAACCTTGCCTTCTAATAAATTGTTTAGATTGTCTACTCTCAAGATATGTTTGTTATTGATACATATATTATTGTAGGCCAAACACTCCATGATTTAATGTTATTTTATATCTACCACACCCTTATTACAAATATATATGTTCTCATTTCTCATTCCACCTTAAATATCGATCATATACCCCTTTCACACATATTCCAACAATTTTACTTTCCACATTAAATTCTTCGATGCCAAATTACTTTGTCCGTATAACAACCTTAACTTTTTCCTTTTAACATACTTTTTTATTTCCTCCTTAATATTAGCAAATAAATGTCCGACATTCCATAAAGCCGGTGAAAAATGTTGTGAGTCACCTACATTCCAGAAAAGTCAGTTTTCAAACAGTTAATCCCATGACGTGGGCGTTTCGCTGTAATTCCAAGGAGGAAAGTTCAATGATATGAACCACAAATGGTGGTCATCAGTGCGTTTGCTTGGTCTATGGGGGAAGCTCCTCCGTAGAAAAAAACAAGATGAGAATGATCAAAACAAACAATCAATGAAGCCAAAGTCTTGGAGGGCACGTCACGGCGTTTCCGTGTAGACGGATACTTCCAGAATGATCTTAAAGCTCTTAGACTGGCGACTCAACTGTAGAAATTTCGTTCAATTCAAGGCCGGCCCACATAAAATTCATTTCCAGGCATTCAAGCCGTATTATATAGACTTCTTAACTAGAATTAAGACCCAAAATATTAGGACACGTTGGGCGGTCAGGAAACGCGGTTTCCGGAGGATTTGTCCGACCGCGTATTTTTCTATATAACAAAATGGGTGTCTTGCAGGTTAAGTATAAGAAGCATAGCAGGCGGAGTTCTATTTACAGATCAAGAGCTCCATAGATTAACTGCTTCTTTCATCATCTTCTGTCAGAGACAAACCAGAAGAAAGAAAGAAACACAGACATAAAGAAAGAAAGAAAGCAAGCCAGACATAAAGAACGAAAGAAAGAAAGAAACAGAGGAGGGACCAAAGATGGCTTCATCCATGGCAATCAAGGTGGCATTTATTGCCTTTACATCACTTATCTGCCTGCAAAGCGTGTTGGGTATATTCATCTGCACCCAATTTACTTGCCTGTTAAGTTTTTTTCTGATTTAGGATAACCCAAGGCTTCAAAATCTGATCTGTTATGGAACTGCAGGTGGCCTGACATGCGAGGAATTGCCTGCGGAGGTCTGTGCGTTTTCTGTCGCCTCCTCTGGAGCACGCTGTGTTCTTGAGAAGTCTGTCTTGAGTGAAGGAACTGATGAATACCAGTGCCTGGTATGTCATATTCCCTTTTCCAACACAACCATGCTAAGGCTTTCCTCCAAATAGTAATCGGGTGTTTAACGTTCTGGTTGTTGAAAATCATTGTGCAGACATCAGAGATCATAGCAGAAAAGATCAATGAATGGATTGAAACAGAGGAATGTTTAAACGACTGTGGGCTTGACAGAATCGTAGTAGGATTGTCCAGTGATGGTCTAACAGAGTACAGATTTACCAGCAAACTCTGCTCTCCACAGTGTTACAACAACTGCCACAACATCATCAATCTCTACTTCAATCTTGCTGCTGGAGAAGGTAAGCAAATTTCATGATTTTCTCTGAGACTTTTCTTGTTGGGTCTTGTAAGGCTGCTTACATAATATTGTATATATGATTCCAGGTGTGTACTTGCCTCGCCTGTGCCAAGCTCACAGAAGTGGATCCCGCCGCATGGTAGAAGAAGTTTGGGAAGGTTTACAGCCAACTACTAAAGTCGAATCATTCGAAATCGCTTCTTCTCCTTCTGCTGAGGACATCACAACCTCCGGCCCTGTGGGTTCTCCAGTTCCATAGAATATAAAGCAAAGTTTTGCTTTCCCATGGCCCTGTAGAATTGAATTATGGATATTTCCAGTTCCATAGAAGATACAACAGATTTCTAGTTCCTCAATTTATATGATTGCTTTAGAGTTCCTCGGATCTGTATAATTGATTGCTGAGCATGCGGAGATTTCCCCACCTGTTCTTATCGTCTGTAGGGATTTTTAATTGTTTACCAGGGATTATAGCCCTTGAAGAAATAAATTATTTTTCCAGTGTACCATGTGTCTAGGTGTCTGCTTTCCAGTATTCTTCTGAAATTAGTATTATATCCCTTGTGAATTCTCTTACAATTCCTTGCCTTTCCTTCCCCTGTAAATAAATTTTATATTTATGAGGAATTAAAAATAAATAAAATTGTTGTTGAATTCACAATTGTAAAGCAAATAGAACACTCACATAAAATATCCAAAAAAAAAATTAAAAATATTGAGCACTAATCCATAATAAATAAGATGAATCGTCACACATAAGCATGATCATAAATACATATGTACATAAATTAAGATATTTAGTCCTAAGTTTGGTATTAATTAAATGTGACAAATGGTGTATTATAATTTATTTTTTAATTTTTATTCGGGGATTTGTTAGATGATTAGTATCATATTGTTGAATTTATGGGAGAAAGGGTGGGGAAGGTGAGAGGGACGGAAATTAAACTAATGTGTGGATTTTATCTCATTTCAAGGAATTGATATAGATGTATTTGAATTTCATAGTTGTGAGTGCTTTTAGTACCTAAACTTGTAATGAATGAATCATAGTGTTGAACACATTTGAGATATTTTTATGCAAAGATTTTTTGACTCTATTTAAAGTAGCGGTGAATTTGTCATGGCGGTGAATTTTCCATTGGTGAATTGTTGTGAATTGCTGGCGTGAATTTGCCATATGCCAAATTGATCTAGATGTGTTGTGATGTCCCGATGCGGGCCCCTATTGGAAGGTGATGTAGGTTTGTCCGAGCGGTTTGCCCAGCCACGTGTCTGGGGTCTTCGGCGGGAGTACCTATCCTGGGGATGCCCCCTTAACGCTAAGAGGGGTGCCGTTCACTACTAGTCTGGACTTTTGGTGCAACGGTAACTAACTTGGTATCAGAGCTAGAGGTCTTGAGGTCGAGACTCACGGAGCGTGGTGGGCTGTGATGTCCCGATGCGGGCCCCTATTGGAAGGTGACATAGGTCTGTCCGAGCGGTTTGCCCAGCCACGTGTCCGGGTCTTCGGCGGGAGTACCTATCCTGGGGATGCCCCCTTAACGCTAAGAGGGGTGTCGTTCACTACTAGTCCGGGCTTTTGGTGCAACGGTAACTAACTTCCGTCAGATGCTTGCAAAAGAATCCAGAGGTGTAGGCGCCCCAAATGGTGAAGTCAGAAAGCAAAAAGATGAGGCATTTTTCCCAAGAGATAAAAGTACGGCCCAGCAGCAGCAAGGTACGGCTCAGCAACAACAATAAGGAAAACCGTACGGCCTTGGAAAGATGCCAGATGTGAAGCCAAATTAGCCGCCCAAGAATATCTCTCTGTCCAATGACTTCTGGATTCAAACTCTGAAGATGTAATCTCTGAATAAGCTCTGTGATAACTTCTGAATAAAGCTACCTCTCTGATAAGCAATAAATCAGCTGATATTTCACAGCCTCTGAACTGTAGACACTGAAGATGGCTCGTTCTCCAATGCAAAAAGACAACTGAAACCCTTGGCTCCATTCTCTGAAGGAAGAATTGATCAAAGTCGATTTTCATAACATAATGATGTTTCTTCACAATGAAAAACCTTATATTCTCAAGAGGGTCGACTTTTCTCCAAAAAGCATCATTTAAATAAAGTTGAATTTTTACTTTTAATATTTCCATAGTTTTGAACGCACTTTTAATTATAAAATATAATTGAAAAGTGGCCCCTTCTTCATGTTGGTCGACCCCTTCCTTTAAGTCACTTAAGTTATAATATTTAATTATATTATAACTTTATAATATAAGCCTTTAATTAATTAATATTTATTTTAGCAAACAAATATTAATAACTCTCTCAAAAAAGGTCCAAATGACGAACCGTCTGAAGCCAGATGATAAGTGACTGAATCTGCATACGACCAAACCATACTGCTAAAAATAGCAGGGGTGCTTTGCTGAGTGTCTCCACTTACTAAAAATAGGCTCAATTGAATGATTCTGCCAACTGAAGCCAAGCCAAAGCCTCAACCAGACCCTCTATCCACCCTATCAGCCTACGAGGGTCACATAATAGGCTAATCTCAAGAACTGAGAGATGTCAAATGGAAGGGGACATTACAGTCCGCCCCTCCTGAAATTGCTTGTCCTCAAGCAATCTCAACTCCGGATGCTGCAAAACCTCCTCGCTCTCCCACGTAGCATCCTCTACTGGTAAATCTCTCCATTTCACCAAGTATTCCCTTATAGTCCTCCTACACAACTGTCTCTCTCTGTATTCTAGGATCGACTCAGGAACTAAGATCAACTTTCCCTCATCGTCTAAGGGAGGTAATACTGCTGAAGGTACCACACGGTGTCCCAACGCCTTCTTGAGACGCGACATATGAAAAACATTGTGGACCTTACTATCCACCGGAAGCTCTAGCTCATAAGCCACCTCTCCAACATGCCTTAGAATCCTGAAAGGACCATAATACCGTGGCTTAAGCTTCTCCGATCCACTCTGCCTAAGAGTAGACTGACAGTAGGGATGTAGCATGAGATATACCATGTCTCCCACCTCAAAAGATCTCTCTGTCCTCTTATGATCTGCATACTGCTTCTGCTGATTCTGTGCCTTAGCAATATTTTCCTTAAGAGCCCTCATAGTGTCCTGACTCTCCTGCAATAAATCTCCAGCACTAGGCACTCTACTGTCACTCAGTAGAAAATCCAGAAAACTAGGCGCCTCATAACCATACAACGCCATGAAGGGGGACATCTGAATGGTCATGTGAAAAGTAGTATTGTAACAATACTCGCATAAATATATCCACTTGACCCACGCCTTTTGCTGCCCTGCAATGTAATTCCTGAGGTAGCCTTCCACCCATTTGTTCACTATTTCCGTTTGACCATCAGTCTGCAGGTGGTAACTGGGGCTCAGTGTAAGCTCAATCCCACAAAGTCTGAACACCTCCTGCCAGAAGTGACTCAGGAACCGACTATCCCTGTCGCTAACTATGCTTCGAGGCAACCCATGTAATCTGAAAACCTCACGGAAGAAAACCTCTACTACCTGTGTAGCTGTGTAAGTGGTGGTGATAAGAAAGAAGTGGGCATACTTCGTCAGCCGATCCACAACTACATATATGCAATCATGCCCCTGGGCTTTAGGCAAGCCCATAATAAAATCCATCGACAGGAATTCCCACTTCCTATCAGGAATCAGAAGTGGCTGCAACAATCCTGCCTGATACGTGTTCTCCTGCTTGTTCTGCTGACAAACAGGGCACTCACACACATACTGAAGAACATCTACCTTAAGACCCTTCCATGTAAACCTTTCCCGAACCTGTCTATATGTTTTGAAGTACCCGGGATGCCCTGCTATAGGTACATCATGAAAGGCTCGCATAATGGTATTCTTTATCTCTGATCCTGGAATCAAGAAAATCCTGTTCTTGTAAATGATCAAGTCATTCACAAGTGTGTACCTGGTGTCCACCATAGTTCCCTCAACAATACTAGATGCCCAAGTATCCTTGGCATACTCGGCCACATTCAAATGCCTCCAGTCCTCTGCAATATGTACCATAGAATTTAGATAAGGTCGGCGTGAGAGAGCGTCAGCAACAACATTCTGGGTACCTTTGATGTAGGTGATATAAAAGTCATATGCTTGTAACTTACTCACCCACTTCTGTTGACGGTCATTTAGATCTCGCTGCCCTAGGAAATGTCTCAAACTATTGTGATCAGTTTTAATACAAAACTTACTGCCCACGAGATATTGCCTGAATTTGGCCAAGGCATGCATTATGGCCAGCATCTCCTTATCATAAATGTTGTAAAGCCTCTCTAGTCCTATGAGTTTTCTGCTCTCATAAACAATCGGGTGCTTGTCCTGCATAAGCACCTCTCCAATACCCTCACCAGAAGCATCACACTGAAGCTCAAAAGGCTTCGTAAAATCTGGTAGTGCTAACACTGGACACGTAGTCATAAGCTCCTTGAACCTCACAAAACACTCCTGTGCCTCAGGAGTCCAACATAATGCACCTTTTTTCAACAAATCCATCATAGGTGCTGCATGGTGTGAATAACCACTGACAAATCTGCGATAGAAACTGCATAACCCAAGGAATCCTCACAGCTGTGTAAGGTTCGCTGGAGTAGGCCAATCTACGATAGCACAAATCTTCTCAGGATCCATCCGCACTCCCCCTGCACTGATGATATGACCTAAGTATAATAACTCAGTCATCCCTAAATCATAATTGGATTCCTTGGCGTACAAGGACTCCCTCTCCAAAATGTTGAGTACTGTATCCAAATGAGCCAAATGCTCCTGCCAGGTCCTGCTGTAGATCAGAATATCATCGAAGAAGACAAGTACATATCTCCTCAGATGTGAGTGGAAGACCCTGTTCATGGTGGACTGGAATGTCGTTGGAGCGTTGGTTAGCCCAAATGGCATCACCACAAACTCGAAGTGTCCACAATGACAACGAAAAGTAGTCTTCTCAACATCCTGCTCATGGACTCTAATCTGGTGATATCCCGATCTCAAGTCTATCTTTGAGAAATAACAGGCACCATGGAGCTCATCAATAAGCTCATCTATACGAGGTATGGGGTACCTGTTTTTGATGGTTCTCTTATTGAGGACTCTGTAATCAATGCACATGCGAAGTGTACCATCTTTCTTCTTTACTAGGACAACTAAAGAAGCAAATGGTGATTTACTTGGTCGAATGTGACCCATAGCAAGCAGCTCCTTGATAGTCTTCTCTATCTCATCCTTAAGTCGCTTCGGATGCCTATAAGGAGTAATCATGACAGGCTTAGCGCCCTCCTCAAGCTCTATGATGTGCTCAATACCCCTGTCTGGAGGTCTCCCTGGTGGAATGTCACTAAAAACCTTCCCATGCTTAACTCTCAACTGCTGAATGTCAGGATGATACTTGGTCTTATGCTGTCCCTCCTATATAGGTGTCAAAGTGCACTCGACAGCCCACTCAACCATGTCATGACGCATAAGTCTCTCCATCCATCAGAAAGAAATGGTTCTAACGTTACTGTCTCGGATAGCCTTCAGAATATGAGTCTTTCCATCCACATCAAACCGAATCTCCATATCTTTGAGACGAAGTGTGACTTCCTCAAGGGAATGGAGCCACTTCATGCCCAAAACTAAATCAATATCTCCCATATTCACTATGTAATAATCAACCTTGAATTCATAATTATTCAAGCACAAAGGGAGATCCTTAATCACACGGTCACATCTGAGAGTGTAACCATCAGCCACCTTAACTCGAATGCCCTCAAACCCCTCGGTTATGAGTCCACGCTTCTCCACAAATCTAGCATCAATAAAATTGTGGGTAGCTCCTGTGTCTAGAAGGGTGATAACCTTTTGACCCGCCAAAACTCCACGAAGTCTAAAAGATCCCTCCTGCTGAATGCTAGACAACCGTGCCTCTTGGATTTGGAGCTCTGACTCTGCCTTTGCCTTAGGCTCTGAAGCCTCTGATTTTGACTCCTCGGAACTCTCTTGCTGTTCGGAATTCTCAGATTCTGAATCCTCATAATAGGCCCACATAACTCTATTGGCCTTACCCTTAGGCCGCAAATGACAGTCGTGGTTAGCGTCGTAGGGACCTTTGCAGTAGAAGCAAAGCTTCTTCCTGCGCAAATCATTAAGAGTCTCACAATCCAAGGGTGCTGCTGATTTACCCTTTGAGTCACTCTTAAAATAAGATCTCTCCTTATTCTTATTAAATCCCTTATTGTCCCTGAAGGAAGTAGTATTTCTGGAGTTGAACTTGCTAGATGGTGCTGCAAGTTCCATATTGCATGCCTTCTTCATAGCCTCCTATAGTGAAAGAGGATCAAATGCCTTGATCCAACCTCTCAGTGGTTCCAACAATCCCTCCACGAAGAGCACAACTAGACGCCTCTCTGATATGTTGGGAACCATCACGGACAATCGCTGGAAGTCTCCTATGTAGGCCTCCAAACTACCAACCTGTCTCAACTGGGCCAAGTCTCTGAAGTAAGACTCAGGATCCTTCTTGTCGAATCATTCCACCAATCTATCTACGAACTCTTGGTAAGTGGTGATACGATCATGCTGAAGTGTCACCATCCCATGTTGCCACCAGTCATAAGTTGCTTCCTCGAGGTGCAAGGTAGCATATCTGATAGCGTCCTCCTCTACCATGGGACACAATGTAAGGAAGGTATCCAACTTACTGATCCAAGTCTGAGCTGTAACCTTACCACTGCCGTCAAACATAGCTAATGTGAACTTGTTTGTGGCGTGCTTCAGGTCACCATTATGATGCCTAGGCCTCCTATCTGGCTTGTTCCTGTAATGCTCTTGCCTCTGTGTGATAAACCTGTCAAAAGTGATCCTCTCTTTGACCTCTGGGGTCAATAACTCCCACTCGTCGTTCGCTGCCATAAGAATATCAGTGAACACTGCCTCAGGCTCGTCATCTGTCATAGGCCCATCGGCTCCTGTCTCACAAAAGTCAGACGGGTAGGCCTATCTGCTGTCCGTGACACAGTCCTGGGTATCCTCCGTGAACCTGCATCACTCCTGGCCTCATCACGTCTTGGTGATGGCCTCCTAGGTGAACCAATCCTATGTATCACCACGGTCAACTGCTGTAATACATCAGTTACCTGCTGTTGGCCTGTCCGAAGGTCTCTTTAAGAGTATGTAAGACCTCTGCATCATCATCCCTAGGGCTTTGAGGAATCTCTATTTTTTCAGCCATGGTACCTGGCTACCTGTTCACTCCCTGTTCCCTGTCAATCAAAGCTCTCCTGCGAGTGTAATATATGTGAGGCCTAACCTCTTGTGGCTGCATATGAATCCCAAACCCTCAGGTTGGCAGGAAAACGCTTTGATACCACTGTAGAAACCCCTATTCTTACTGTTTCTGAGAACTGCTTGTTTTTGCTTGTTTTTGAGTGTTTTGCTTTTTTTTGTATTTTTTGCAATAACAGATGAAATGCGATTTTGAAAGAGATTGCTTCAAAGAATCTATAATAAATTCTATAAATTGAAAACTGACAAATTTGAATCTCCAAATCGATAGCCAATAGTTTTATTACGCTTTCACAGTGTTTACAAAATTCAAACCCTAACATGCAAATTAAAAGGCAAAGCTGATTGCATTAATTAAAAACCTGATTTGCTGATTATAGGTGCTCCAGAATGATGTAGATTTTGTACGGCCATCATAAATAATAACTTCTCCCTCTGCCAGATGCTTGCAAAAGAATCCAGAGGTGTAGGCGTCCCAAATGGTGAAGTCAGAAAGCAAAAAGATGAGGCATTTTTCCCAAGACAGAAAAGTACCGTGGCCTGTACTTGAGGGTATGACCCAGCAGCAGCAAAGTACGGCTTAGCAACAACAATAAGGAAAACTGTATGGCCTTGGAAAGATGCCAGATGTGAAGCCAAATTAGCCACCCAAGAATATCTCTTTGTCCAATGACTTTCGGATTCAAACTCTGAAGATGTAATCTCTAAATAAGCTCTGTGATAACTTCTGAATAAAGCTACCTCTCTGATAAGCAATAAATCAGCTGATATTTCACAGCCTCTGAACTGCAGACACTGAAGATGGCTCGTTCTCCAATGCAAAAAGACAACTGAAACCCTTGGCTCCATTCTCTGAAGGAAGAATTGATCAAAGTCAATTTTCATAACATAATGATGTTTCTTCACAATGAAAAACCTTATATTCTCAAGAGGGTCGACTTTTCTCCAAAAAGCATCATTTAAATAAAGTTGAATTTTTACTTCTAATATTTCCATAGTTTTGAATGCACTTTTAATTATAAAATATAATTGAAAAGTGGCCCCTTCTTCATGTTGGTTGACCCCTTCCTTTAAGTCACTTAAGTTATAATATTTAATTATATTATAACTTTATAATATAAGCCTTTAATTAATTAATATTTATTTTAGCAAACAAATATTAATAACTCTCTCAAAACAGGTCCAAATGACGAACCGTCTGAAGCCAGATGATAAGTGACTGAATCCGCATACGACCAAACCATACTACTAAAAATAGCAGGGGTGCTCTGCTGAGTGTCTCCACTTACTAAAAATAGTAAGTCAAGCAAATGATGTCCGAACGACCCCGAACGAAAGCCAACTGAATGATTCTGCCAATAGAAGCCAAGCCAAGCCTCAACCAGACCCTTTATCCACCCTATCAGCCTACGAGGGTCACATAATAGGCTAATCTCAAGAACTGAGAGATGTCAACTGGAAGGGGACATTACATGTGTCTAAACCTTATATTTATGCTTGCTTTGGGCATGCAAACTTGGAGTGTGTGAAGCCTAAATCATGTTATCAAATATTAAAATAAGGAATTATCAATAAAACCCAATTCAATAACAAAATGATCACATCAATGCAAGTGTGTCCACAAAACATGAAAGTAAATCAAATTGAACTATCTTACCTCCACAAACATTTTTAACCTTACTCCATTGTACGTTATAAAATGCTTACTCCATTGTACATTATGAAATACTGCAAATGATAGTATATGGATTTCACTTAGCTTAGCATAATCTTGATAGAAAAATGGATGCAAAGATGGTTTGATTTCTCAAAATTTTCGTGGAAGATTGAATGATAAAATGATGGATGTTTTATAACTTTTACTAATATCTGATCAACGGTGTAGGATGACTGGAGAGATCAATAGATGAGATTAGTTGAGAGATCATAATAAACATGCAAGTGACATGTGCCAAGATGAAGGAAGGACTAATATGTGTAGTTAAGTGGCTACATGGAAGAGATGATTGAGTGACTCCATAGATGAATGAAGTCAGAGTGAATCGATGTTACTTTTCAGCCGACTCACTAAATTAGGAGATAGAAGAATATAAATTTATTTAATTCCGAGTACACAAGATGAAGATATATTTAAGAAATAAATAAAATATTAATTTTATTTATTTTTAGAAGAATTTAAAGATAGAAAAAAATTTAAATAATTTTAGCTAATTTAATTATGGTGGATAAAATGAATGCATGAATTAATTAAATAATTAAAAATTATTTAGTTAATATGGATAGAAGAAATGAATAATTTAATTAAATAATTAAAAAATATTGAATTTGTGTGAATGAGGGAAATTGAAGAAATAAAATGGTGGGATGAAAATGATAAATTAATTAAATAATTATTATTTTTAATTAGTGTGGATAAGAGGAAATGAAAATTTAATTAAATTATTAATATTTAATTAATGAATGTTGATGAAGAAAAGTATCAGATAATTAAATAACTAAAAATTACTAAATCAAAGAATAAAATGTGTTAGCTTAATTAATAATTAAAATTATTTAGTTAATAGTGATGGATAGATTGATGATGAGAAGATGATGATAATTTAGACGAAATCTGTTAGTCATTTTTAGGTGTCTACATTTTGCCCCTATTTGAGATAATGTGTTCATTGCGTTGTTTCAAAGACATATTGTTGGTATGAAAATTTTAGGTGATGTGTCCCAACATGCCCCAATATACTGAATGATGGAGGTTGGTTGCTCCCTTAAGATCGGTGGGAAAACAAATACTTTTTAGGTCGAGCTCACGATAGGAAAACACAGTATGATTAGTGGATTGGTGATGGAAAAAAGAAGTTGGATGGAAAATTTGGGGCATAAGGGTGTATTGAATGAGGAAGATGGAGAATCTTAAGGCTTGAGGTGAAAATTTGGATTTTTGGGATGAAGATGAATTAATATGGAAGAAGAAATGAGATAGAATGTAGGATAATGAAGAATGAATAAATTTTATTGATCAAATAACAAATAGTGAAAGCTATGAGTAGGTAATGGGGTGGATGAGGGATATGAGATAGAGAAGTGATAATGGGATGAAAAAGTGAATTTTCTTTTGCTTATGGTTATGCTAAAAAATATAAAGACCAAACCTTATTTTGATATAAAAAAATGGATATTATGCACCAAGGTATGAAGAACTAGGGTGATGTATCCCTTGCATGGAATTTGACTCTACAAACAAAAAAGATTACTTATTCATACTAGACATATGGAAACCTTGTTTGAATGTGTGAGAGAATAAGACTTAGAGCATGATAGTCCTAGTAGACAAAAGGTATGAATGACCTGATATGCAAAGGATGCTTGTTTATGTAAGAAGATACCTCAACACACACAAGTATACACCATGGTTGTTTTATAAGAATGCCCCACAAACATAACATATGAAAGAAATGACCATGCTCCATTCTACGCTCCTCTAGACACACCAAGATACTAAAATATTGAGGTGGCTTCGAGTAAGCATTGGACGGGGACAAAAAGATAAAACAAAAGAAAAGACCAACTAAAAAAACATATCAATTGTTGTAGGGGAAATATGGGTATTAATTAAAATGAATAATTAAGCAATTGGGGTAGTAAAAAATCAAAACCCACAAAGAAAGATATCATATTAGCCCATACTCTGAATTAAATTAGGAAAACAACACTTCAAAGATTCAAACAAATGTTAGAAAACCAATTCAAATGACAATTAAATCAAAGAAAAAATGCAAACCTTCAATCTCATTATGGATTGATGACAATTTGTGATGTGGATTGCTCAAATTATGCATAATCGATGATTGCAAAAGCTTTGATAATGATTTGATTCACAAAAGGATGGTCAAATTGCTCAATAATTCAAGAATGCCCAAGCTCAAGAAAATTGTGAATGACTTTGATGAAGGAATTACTTGTTTTATAGATTTGTAAATATCTAATCAATGATCAAGATTGGATTTGAAGATCAATTGTTGAGAGGAAATCAAGGAGATCAAGGGTGGAGGATGAATGAGAGCTCAAAATATCCTTATTTTCATGGGAAATTGGTTAAAGATATTTTGGAGGGAAAATATCTATTCAAATTTGAAATATAATTTTTTTTTTGGAGGGAATATGCCATTTAGATATTTTTGGAGAGAAGAAGATATTTTGAAAAGGGAATATTCTCTTTTGAAAAAAGGAATATGCTTTGTGCAAGTTGAAGGAAAATTAGTAAATTAATAATTAATAAAATTATTTAATTGTGAGGATGAGAGAAAATTAATATTTTTAATTAAATAATTGAAAATTATTTAATCAAGTGGGATTGAAGAAAAAATATAATTTAATTAAATAATCAAAATTATTTAATCATGGTGGAAAGAGGAAAATTAAATTTAATACAAAAATGATGAATTAATCAAATAGTGTTAATTATTCAATTAATAGAGGAAAATAATGAATTTAATCAAATAATTGGAAGTTATTTAATTAAAATTGAGGAATTAAGGGATAATTAGGAAAATGATGTTAAAAAATGAATTCAAGATGCATGATATGTTCAAACAATTTTAAGTGTCTACATTTTGCCCCTCTTTGAGACAATGTACCTGTTATGTTGTTTCAAAGACTTGATGTTGCTCATTTTTTTAAAAAAAATATTTGATGCTCCACTGTGCTCGATCGGATGAAGGAAGGATGATAGGCTGCCCCCTCGGGAGATTGGCCAAAAAAAATAATTTTTGTGTTAGACTCACGATTGGATGGTGGGATTGGTTCCGTAGAGAAGGGGATGAAAAATTAAGCACTAGGTGTCCTAAAAATGGATCAGGATAGATAGGAAAGGATGAATAATAAACTAGAGGGAAAAACTCTAGGGTTTGGGGATATATATATATATATATATATATATATATATATATATATATATATATATATATATATATATATATATATATATATATATATATATATATATATATATATATATGCATTTGGTTTCATTTTTTAACCTCATTTGCACTGTAGAGTTTGGATATTTAGAGCTTTGAGTGATTATACCCCTTGAGACCTTACAGAGACTTAATCATGATGGTGTGCATGCAGTTCAAGCTCCACATCACATAGAGGTGGTCCATCAGTTCTAGTGGCCAGCTAGAGTAGGTTCCTCAGTATGTGGCTAACCCATTTTAGTTTGCATGTAGTTTTAGGTAGTAAAAAATATAAGCAAACTCAGGTCAACAAACATGTCACAAAAAGTGTGATGTTTGAAATTTGATGTGACGCGTCTATAGATAGACATGACACTTTTGTCAAAAGCATTACACTATTGTAAAAGCGTGGGGGTTGGAAAAATTGCAACACTTATGGCTATTATAAAGTGTTGCATTTGAGAAAATGCTTTCTTTTGAAAATGGTAAAGTGACACTTTTAAAAAAGTGATTGCTTTTGGCTATGATAAAGTGATGCTTTTGAAAAAGTGTGCTTTTTCTTTTGGCTTAGTCAGAATTTGATTTTTTTGCAATTTTTTGACAAATTGACATGGGTAAACCCACAAAAGTGGTTTAAAATTTGAGTGAGGAAGGAAAAGTTGCAAAAAATGATCCCATGCAAAAAAAAATTAGCTTTTGGGGTTCGAATGAACCCTTTGGTTTGAGCGAACCAAAAAAGGGTTCGAATGAACCTTAGTTCAAGTGAACCAATTAAATGCAAGGTCCCACCTTTCCCACCAAAAAACACAAAGAAAACACTTTTTGAAATGGGGTTCAAATGAACCCTAGTTTGAGCGAACCCCCCTTGGTTCACTCGAACCCCCCTTTTCCCACCTTCTCACCCTTTGGCACCAAAAAAGTCCAGAATTTTGTGCTTTGAAGCTCGGGTTGAGGATAAAAATGGAGGAGAATTCATAGACCCAACTGGATGATGGTAGTCCTCAGAACGAGCTATCCAATGAATATAATTTTAATATGTTTTGGTTTTATTATCTATTTGTTTTTTTAGTTTTATTAAACATAGGCTTTTCACTGAAAAATCAAGTTCTCTATTCTGCACATGTGGAAAAATAGCAGATTATCATTCTTTTGTTTGAAAAATATGAGTGCACCAAATATTGAAGTCCATGATCCAACTAAAAAAAAAATTGATTTTCAATACATACAAAAAAAGTTACGCGTTATACGGTCTGCCTATGTCTGAATTGTAATTGGTTTGACTTCGAAACTTGATTAAGGAAAAAATATTCAATAAAACACTATCAAACCAATTGGAAGCACTAGATATCGTAGTTACAAATCTAAATTTGAAAAACATAGAATTTTATCCTTCATGCAAAAAAATTTATGTGTTATACGGTGAGTGCCACTCCTTAAAAATGTTGTTTACTGAAAAAAATAGTTTTCGAAGGAGATGGAAAAAGAAGTGCAATCTGATTCCAAAAATTTTGAAAAAAACATTTTTAGAATCTACAGACAAAATGTCACAAATCACTAGTTTGCATCATCTTCAAATTCCTCACGATTTAGTCAATATAGGTGCCTGAAAGTGAAGATTTAGTTAGAAAAAACTATTTCAATGTCCAGTTTGGCCAAAAATTGTAAACAAGTATTGTGGGATCACCCACATTGTGAGCACTATGCTTGCAGGTTTTTCTTGACCCTATCCTATCATGAGAGTGATGACTGACAGTCTTGGACAAGATGGTGTATTTGACAGAGATCAATGTGGAGTTTCTCAGTATGGTAGGAGTATATTACTTCGGCTATATACCAGAGACTAGGGCTCATCGAGCCTTGATAGCTGTGTTAGTCAAAAGATGGAGATCAAGGGCATCCTTGTTCTTATTATCCACTAGAGAGGCTACCATCATTCTTGAGGATGTGTGGCATATACTACGAGTGTCCATTCATGGCAAGAGGGTGGTATATGATGTGGATCATGGTGCAAAGGCCTTGGAGCAAGTCATTGAAAGTAAACAAGGTACACAAAAATAGTTCTTAACACTGATCTAAGAGGAGAGATGTACAATTTTAGTTCTTTTACAGTTACAAGGTGAGATTCACAATAGGAATATTATTAAAATAATAACACATGCAAGTATTAGAAGCTCACAACACAAGATATATGTGGGAAAAACCCTTTCGGGTGTAAAACCCTACACTCCAAAATCTACACAATGTACTATCTAACCAATGTTGATTACAACACACTTGCAATGGAAATTCCTCCAAGAGTATACAAATGTTGATTTTTGGAGCTATTATGATAGCATAACAATACTTACAAAATAAAATTTACAAAACCCACTCCAAGACATCCAATATATAGAGAATACAAGTATAAAGGTACCTTCTAGAGTAAGCTACAAGAGATGGGCATCTAAATCCACTTGGAACATTTTTCCACCACCTCTAATCATGCAAATGACACTTATACAATATTCTTTGATTCCTCATTCATACCTCCAAACTTGAATGCCTCATTTTTAATCAAAATAGGTATGACATATGCTCTTACACACCTTACAACCATCATAGAATCTATCATATATGACAATACTTACAACTATAAGAGAATCCATCATAATTGACTAATAATAAATGATTCTCTTACAACTTATCATAGTCAAACTTGGGTGCCTATAGTCCTCGTGAAAATATTCCTTCCAACACTTGACCAACCTATCATAGAATCTGTCTCTTACACATCATAAGATTGTCATAAGAATCTGTCATAAAATCATCATGGGAATTTGTCATAAAATTGTCATAGAATCCCTCAAAGATGTGGACATATGTCAAGAAATCTCATCCTGAAGTGGGATGCTTACATTATCTTGTGGGGACCACAACATCCATGTCACCTTCCAACATGTTGATAACTCACTGTGCCAAGTCATATTAGATGACAAATTAATATGAGCAAGAAATTACAACATAAGCTAAATTAAAGTAATATTTTAATGCTAGGAAATTGCAAAGGTTGAGACACCTTAATTCCCAACATTCTCTCACTTTCTGACCATCTTTTAAGAGCCAATCTAAGTAGGTAATTAATTGCTAGGGGTTGAAAGTCCCATAGACTCCAAACACCATTTGAACTTCTCCATGCTCACTGGCTTTGTCAAGGAATTTGTAACATTTGTCAAAGTATCATTTTTTTCAATTTGCACCCTACCATCTTCCACCATGTCATGAACTAAATGGAATTGAACATCAATATGTTTTGTTCTAGCATGGAAGGTAGGATTCTTTGCTAAGAAAATAACACTCTGATTGTCACTGCAAATAGTAATCATCACTACATTAAGCCCAACACCTGAACACAATCTTTGAAGCCAAATGGCTTCCTTACTAGCATGAGTAGCTGTCATGTACTCTACTTCTGTAGTGGATAAAGTGACTATAGCTTTTATCTTACTCATCCAACTGATGGCACCACCAAACATAGTAAAAACATAAGCATTGGTGGATCTTCTACTATCAATGCCACCTACCCAATCTGAATCCACGAATCCATGAATATAAACTGAATGCATAGATGCTATAGTATGTCCATGATAACATGAGGAATACTCAGAAGTATCCTGCAAATACTTGAATACTAGTTTTACGACATCCTAATGTACTCATCCAGGATTAGCCATGAATCAGCTAAGGACTCCCACTGCTTGGGCAATGTCTAGTTTTGTACAAATCATGACATACATCAAACTGCCAACAACACTAGCATAAGGTACTCTCATCCTATCCTCCACCTGACTAGGAGATTTTGGACAATCTAAATTTGATAACTTTTTCCCCATCACAACAGGAACATAGAATGGTCTACAATATGCCAAGTTGAATCTAGGTGATCCCACAAAGCTGGTTTACAATTTCTGGGAGATTCTGATTTTTCCTGAAATCACATATTTTAGAAAATATAATGATTTAAGGCTTTAAAAGTTCCATTTAAAGCATTCCAATTGAAGAGGGTTTGATTAAACTACCTTAGATCAAACCCCCTTGGATAGAACCCCGCTAGTTTTAAACCATACCTATAACGGAGTCTCCTTTACACCTATCAAAATGCTGATAAAAAACCACTTTTGATTTACCTTTTTGGGGATCAAATGAATTCATTTAAAATTTATTTTTTGTATGTAGTCCTTATTATAAGCTTCTCAAAAGGTATAATTTTAAATAAATTTAATTTAATTATTATATTTATTTTTATTTCTTGTGAATGGAGGTTTTCATCAAAAATCAAGCTCTCTATTCTCACATGTGGAAAAATAGAAGATTATCAAAAAAAAAAAATTGAAAAATATGAGTGCACTAGATATTGAAGTCCTTGATCCAACAATTTTTTTGATACATACAAAAAAAGTTATGTTATATGGTCCCCTATGTCGAATTGTAATTAGTTTGACTTGAAACTTGATTAAGGAAAAAGTATTCAATAAAACACTATGAAACTAATTGGAAGCACTAGATATTGTAGTTACAAATCTAAATTAAAAAAAAGAATTTTATCCTTCATGGAAAAAAAAGTTATGTGTTATACGGTGAGCGTCACTCCTTAAAAAATGTTGTTTACTGAAAAATAACTAGTTTTCAAAGGAGATGGAAAAAGAAGTGAAATCTGATTCCAAAATTTTTGAAAAAAAAAATATTTAGAATCTACAAACAAAATGTCACAAATCACTAGTTTGCATCATCTTCAAGTTCCTCATGGTTTAGCCACTATAGGTGTCCAAAAGTGAAGATTTAGTTAGAAAAAATTAGTTCAGTGTCTAGTTTGGCCAAAAATTGTAAACCAATATTGTGGGATCACCCATCTCTCCATCACAAAATTCACATACTTACTCTAGCCTAACCAAAATTTTCTATTTTCTCTGTCTCTTCTAATTTCCATACCTAGAATGTACCTAGATACACCTAAATATTTCATTTCAAATTGAGTTGAAATTTGAGACTTCAAATCAAAAATCAAAGATTTACCATTCCCCAAAAATAATCTATCATCAATGTACAATATAATAATGAGAATACAATCATCAATAGTTTTGAAATAGACACAATGATTTGATTTCTGTCTCAGAAATTTCAAACTCAACATAAAGGAATTGAACCAGGCTGACACCACATCCTAGGTGATTGTTTCAAACCATACAAAGACTTCTTCAAGTTGCAAACCATTTTTTTTGTACCTTTCACAATGTAATGCTCTGGCTATGACATATAGATTTCTTCCTCCAAATCACCATGAGGAAAAGTTGTCTTCACATCCATATGTTCAATCTCTAAAGCATATGTAACAACAAGTGATAATAAAAATCTAATGGATGTCATCTTTGTAACAAGAGAAAAAATCTCACCATAATCAATTCCCTCAGCTTGGGAATAACCCTTTGTGACCAGGCTTGCCTTATATCTCTCAACACTGCCATCTGAACCAAAAAATTTCTTGAATACCCATTTGTAACCAATAGGTTTATGACTAGATCAGGTAAGGACACTATATCCCAAGTTTCAAGATAAAGGACTAAGATGTGGAGTTAAGTGGTTGCATGGAAGAGATGACTGACTGGCTACATAGATGAATGAAGTGAGAGTGAATTGATGTTGCTTTTCAGTCAACTCACTAAATTGGGAGATAGAAGAATATAAATTTATTTAATTCCAAGTACATGAGATGAAGATATATTTAAGAAATATATAAAATATTAATTTTTAGAAGAATTTAAAGATAGAAAAATTAATTAAATTAATTATTTAATTTTAGAGGAAATATTAGCTAAAATTATTCAATTATGGTGGATGAAATGAATGCATGAATTAATTAAATAATTAATTAATTTTTTTTTGATAGATTAATAACTGGTAAGGCCAGCACCTTATATATTAATTGCCAAAAAAGGATTTACATCGTGGGCTTGCAGAACTATATCTTCTTCAACAGTACTTGCATACTAGGAGCTCTACTATACTGCTCCTATCCTATCGGCTAACATATATACTAATTACTACTAGCTTCCATTTATCTTTGACTACTTGGACCTTCTTCCCTTCGACTTCCAGGGCCCGCGCAATGCAGTGAACAGAGGGCTATTAACATCATAATCAAAACCCTGTGTAGCAGCTTCCCTTCACATTTGTTTGGCATGTGCCACACGCTTCTTGACTGGGCATTCTAGTTTGCACTTTTTGTGAGCCAGGCCCTTTGCTATTTCCTCCATGTCCCAACCATCCTCCTCAACCCAGTCTTCCCTAGATTCAGGGAGAGACGGGAAAAAAGGGCCGTTGAGCTCCTCGTCATTAGTGTCCACTTCGAAGCCTTCCCTTGCTAGGTAGATACCCAACTCCACTTTTGACATTGGTTCCATGAGCCCTGCCGCCATCAGGAGGAATTGCAGGTTCCTGTCGATGTCTTCTCCTCGCTCAGCCAAGGCCTCATGTTCCACCGTACTCAGAATAGGGAACTTTGGTACATGCCTTCCACCACTCCGCTTTATCATGTAATAGTGCTGCGACATTGGTATTTGACCATGTTCATCAATATTGTCCAGAACGGAAACAATTTCCCCCAAGTAGGCATGCTTGAAGATGTGCTGGCAAAGATTTCTCACCCTAGCCTTCGGTAGTCCCTGGTGGGTAGCAATTTCCAGGAACATTTCCGTTATATCCGTGTTGAGGCGGTGTTTGTGGTACGACTAGATGAACTCGCGTCCCAGAACTGCTTTCACTGTGTGAGTTACATACTGGTCCTTCACTGTGAGGATACCCCAAAGCCTTATGTCCATGACATCTCCCTGAAAAGGGACCATAGTGGTTGTAGTTTCTAGACACACTAGGGAATCCATATCTTCTTCTTGCCTTCTTTCCAAGCTCTCCGAGTGTTTTACTAGTGATGAATTTACTTCGGTGCCCTCACTTCTTATAGCCAAATGCTGTCATTTACCAGCCTATTTCTGGGAGTCCGAGTGGCATACAGGTAAGCCATGTCATTGTCCTACGTTCACGAAGCCACCCACCTGATGTGACTATAATATGCCTTGAGGAGCTCAGCCAGAATTTGAAGGGACATTATTGCGGCCAGTTCAGACGGTTAGCTGCCACATCGATTGTTGGATACGCCACCTTATTTTTACATTATTAGAGAAGACCCTTCCCACGTATAATCTTAGTTGTCTCCTACTAAACCGTCCTGCATCTCTGAGGCTGCATGCTTAGCCAGAGTGTCAGCCATGATATTTCCTTCTCGATATATGTGGCTGACACATAATTCTTCAAATGATGTTATCAATGTCCGAATTGGGTTTAGCCATCTTCGTAGTAGCCAACTTGGGGTAAAATTGCTTCTTATGGAATTCACTATAATTAGCGAATTGCCCTCGAGATGAACTTTTGAAGCTCCAAGATTTTTTTCCTAGTTCGATGCCACACAGTATTGCTCTAATTTTTGCCAGATTGTTTGATGCTTGAACTATATTTTTTGCCTCTTGAGCTAGCACCTTTCCCTCACAATCTCGAGCCATGCAACTGATACCAACTGCTCCTGGGTTACCCATGGAGGCACCATCAAAGTTTATTTTTATCCACCCGGGTTGCGGATGTTGCCAGACTGTACCTCGCCTGATTTCTGCCTTCTGAGGGACCTTTAGATTATTTGAAATGGAAGGGATATGAAGTCCATAGAATTTGTTTGAGAGGTCGATGTCCTTACTGGAGAAGAAATTCTTGGGGAAGGGAATGTTTTTTGCAGCGGTGTTTGTTAGTTCTACGATTTCCTTAGTAATTCTTCCAACTAAAAGTTCTCTTCCCAACGCTTGCTCTTGGAATATCCGTCTGTTTCCTTCATTCCATAATTACCAACAAATTGTAGAAGGAATTATTCACCATCTATTGCTGAAGATACCTTTATGTAGCTTCGATGGCCACGCCGCTAGCCAATCCCATAGATTTGAAGCAAAGGGGGTGGGGAAGGCTAGCATTCAGAGGATGTGTTTCCAGTAGTATTCCGCATAGGGGCAGGAGAGAAGGAGGTGGGATGTGGATTCTGCCTACTGTTTACTTAGTACACACCTGCTGGGTCCTCTGAAACCTAACTTGGAGATTCTGTCTTGAGTAAGAATCCTGCCTTGAGATGCTAACCATAAGAAAACACCCGCTTTTGGCAAGACATCTCCTCCCCAGCATAAAGAGGTAGGCCATGTTTTCCTTGGCATACTGTTTTCCTTGAGTTTGTAGCCCAATTTTACTTTATACTCCCCATCTGCAGAGGCACTCCACCTTAGCACATATTCCCCATCACTGGCCGGGAAGGATCTTACTTCCATTATCCTTTTTAGAGCATTTTTCTGAGCTTCAGGGGCATTGAGTGAATCTAAATTTCTCCATTTCCATTTCTTAACTCCGTCTTCCCATATGTACCCTCCATAATTGATTATCTTTTGACCCCACGCTCTGGTAGTTTCTTCCTTGATAACCTCTAGGCCTTGCATATTGTTTAGTTTGGCAAGGCCATTCCATGAATCTTCCCAAAATGATGTCGATCGACCATCATGTTTTTCCCATGTAACATGTTTGTAAATTATGTCTTTGCAGTCACAAATAAAATTCCAAATAGCCGACCCTCTTGGAGGGTTGAGAGCTCTAATTATGCTTATAGGCTCATTTGAATCCAGATATTTCCTTCTCAGGATTCTGACCCATTTTTGGTTGCTTGTGTACATTTGCCAGACTAATTTAGCCCCCATAGCCATGTTCATTAATTTCAATTGCCTAATTCTTGCACCACCCAAGGCCTAAGGTTTGCAGACCTTATCCCAAGCTAGAAGGGGAATTTTGTTTAGGTCTTCCGGGCCATTCCAAAAGAACTTCCTCATTATTTGGTTTAGTTGGTCCATTATCCCTTCCGGTATTTTTAGACAAGACATTGAATAGATGGGGATTGCTGCTAAAACTATTTTAACCATGATGAGCCTCTCGGCTGAAGATAACCATTTGCCTTTCCATAATTCCATTTTGGTTTTACAATTATTTACTACTCTATCCCAGAAGGAGAGTCGATTAGAACTGGTAAAAAGAGGCATACCTAGAAATCTTCCTGGAAGACTAGACGGTTTGATTCCCAAGATTTTTGCAAGGTCGCATTGGAGGCTAGGATGGGTGTTAAGAAAAAAAACTTCAGTTTTCCTCCAATTAATGGCTTGGCCAGAAGCTTTGCTATACTTGGTCATTATTCCTTTAATCATTTTTTCCTCCGTTCTTGTGGCTAATCCAAAGAGGATGGTATCATCCACAAATTGTTGATGGGTACTTGCTCCTACTCCCGGGGTGGCCTTGATACCTTTCCACAAACCTTCTTCTCTGGCCTGGCTTATTTTCCTACCCAGGGCTTCAACCATAATTATAAAGAGAAATGGGGAGAGGGGATCTCCTTGTCTTAACCCCCGGGTAGAGTCTATAAATCCTTGAGCTACACCATTTATTAGTATTGAGAATCTCGGCCCAAATATACAACTTTTGATCCAGCTTACTATTTCCTTTTCGAAGCCAAATCCATTCAACACATCAAGCAAGAATTTCCTATCCACCCGGTCATAGGCCTTTAATATATCCAATTTCAGGATCATACTTGGCAATCTTACCTTTATTGCTGAATGTAGGGTTTCATGAGTCACAATTATCCCTTCCACAATTGACCTGCCCGGTATGAATCCACTCTGTTCTTCTGAGATGATTTTATTTATAACCAATTTGAGTCTATTGGCTATAATTTTTGAGATTATTTTGTATATAGTGTTGCATAGGGAAATAGGTCTATACTCCCCCAAGCTACTTGCCTCCTTCTTTTTTGGAATAAGTGCAATGAATGTGTGGTTGATTGCACCTAACATTACTTTTTTCCTCCTTGACTCGTCTGCTGCCTTGACAAGATCTTCCTTAATTTTTTCCCAGTAAGAGTGAAAAAAAGAGGTCGAGAAACCATCCGGACCTAGGGACTTGTTTGCTCCTAGTTGGAAAGTTGCCTTCTTAGTTTCTTCCATACTTATGGGTTTTGAGAGTTCCGAATTTTCATTATTTGAGATCAATTTCGGAATACATCTGATGAATTCCTCTCTTGCTCCAAAATCCATTTGATCTTCTTTTTTAAAGAGTGCTTCGTAGAACCCCATGGTTTCCTGATTGATTTCCTGATCTGTTTTAGCAATGGACCCATCATTTCGCACCAAATTTGATATTTTGTTCATAGTTCTTTTAGCCAAGGTTGAGTTATGAAAGAATTTAGTATTTCTGTCTCCTTTGTGAAGCCATTGCTCCTGTGATTTTTGTTTCTAGTGGCATTCCAACCTTGCTAGAGATTCAGATTGAGCTTCCAAGAGTACCTTTTCTTTCTTGAACTCCTCCTGCCCCATACCATCCTTGATTATTTTTTTGTTTAATATTTTTAGCTCACTTTCTATCTTATCACTTTCTTCAAATATATTTTTAAAATGTTCCTTATTCCAAATTCTCAATTTTTTTTTGATATGTGCCAGCTTCCTTTGGAAGGAAAACATGTGAGAGTGGTTGCCTATCCATACCTCTTTCCACCAAATCGCTATCTGATCATAAAGGCTTGGGTCTCTCATCCACATTTTTTCAAACCTAAAGGGAGAACCCCCTTTAAGCTTATCTGGCTGCAGGGTTAATTGAATTGGAAAGTGGTCCGATCCACTCCATGGAAGAATTGAAGCCTCCAACATTTGATTCCATTCCCCCATTATTAAGAACCTATCCAATTTTTCTGCTATCCTAGATAAACCCGCTCTTCTGTTGGTCCAAGTAAAAATTCCATTCTTAGTGTTTATCTCTCTCAACATATTTTGATCGACAAAATCCTGAAAGTCTAATTGTGATCTTATCAGGGTTTGTATCCCCCCTGCTTCTCTGAGTTGTTTAGGGTAGCATTGAAATCCCCCCCAATTATTGCCTTTACTTCTCTTGTCTGGTTTAGGAAAGTGGAGATTTCTGCCCATAGAGTCCTTTTTTCTGCGGGAGCCATCGAGCCATATACATTGATCAAGTTGAATTCTTCATCATTCTGGTAATGGCAGACTGAGACCACTGTCCAATTCTATTTTTCCACCAGTGATTTGCAGCTTATGGAATTAGGGTTCTAGAATACCCCAAGTCCCCCTGACGCCCCAATTGCTTCTCTACACATTCCTTCCCAACCTTTCCACCACTTCAATTTCCTTTCCTGTTCTTCCTTACTCCATTTTGTTTCCTGTATAATTAGAATGCCTGGCTTATCACTGTCTATCTGATGCCTGAAGTGGTGCCATTTGCTAGGGGCGTTTAAGCCCCTAGTGTTCCAGCTTAGGACCTTCATGGCTCTCCAAGAAGGGGGATCCCCTTCCCATTTCTAAGGATTGTTTGTCCAAGTTTTGTTTGTCCCTTGGCAGTCCCTACTATTTTTAGTTTCTCCTTATTTGGCTTCAGCCTTTTTGACTGTTTGTTTTAATTCGTGGAGTTTTTCTTGTCAGAGGTGTTTGCTCAATACCCCTTTCTACCATTATCCCTTCTTGATATTCTTCAAAGCTATCATCGCCGTCTGATTCTGAGTTTATACTCCCTATTTCCAGATTATCCTCTCCTTCGACCTCTGGGAACTTCTTATTGCCTAAATAATTTTCGCCTTCCAACTCCCACGACATTGGTTTCTTTGTTGTTTCTATACTATTTTCCTGATTAATGTCAATGAGATGTGGTTGCTCTTCCCCCTGGGATCCTAATTCCGAGCTGGGTCCACACTTATCCTGTATTAACCCCCAAGTAGGTTGGTTTAGCTCCTGGCTTATATTCAAGATTGTTTTCCACCCAGGCTCATTCACCATCTGATCTAAATACATTGAATCCCCTAATTATTTTTCACTAAAAACTGAAGCTATTCCGGTCATTATTTCTTTTCTACTTTTGTCCAATTTTATTTTTTGTATCGGAGTACATATGCTGTTGATTTCCCATTTTTATGGGCTGGCTACCTTATCTTGCTTGGACACTTTAGAGTTAAGGCATTCATATGGATTTTCCTCCTTGCACACCTCTTGATACCATAGGCCTGTGTCAGATAGGAGCTTGATCACTCCAGGCATCTCCACCTCCTGAGTAATTTTAACACAAATATGGAAATAGTGCCCTTTCTTACTATCTGTCCGAGTGTTGTCAAGACTATGGAATTTCCCAAGTAGATTGCCAATTCCTTCTAATGTTTTTTCAGATCAATATTCCGATGGAAGGTTATAAAGCCTGATCCAAACAACACTTTCCCCCACCCCTTCTTTCCTTGGGTCAAAATTTGGCTTCCAATTTACTAGGTGGATTTGGTTTTCTTCTAAGAAATAGGGTCCAGATTCAGAAGCCTTATTCTTTTTTTCCTGGCTACGAAACTTAATCAAAAACTAGTTAAATCCCATGGTGTCTACCGAAACCTCTTCACCCCAAATTTCCTTACTCCATTCATTCATAGCATCCCAACTTTTCTGACCTACTCCCCCCCATTTTGCCAGTAATCCAGTATTTCTTAATTTTTCACGCATAATGTTAACTACTTCGTTGTTTGTATTAAAAATTGGCATGGAGATAGGTGTGAAATTACCTTTAATTGTTGATCCCCTGCGCTCATTGTCTTTCTATGCTACGTCTTTGGGAGGGAGGGTTTTGATCGGGTCTGTTCGACGCCAATTACTGTTCAGATCTCTTTTTACTCCTTCCTTTTCCCTGAACCACCCTCTTGGTTTTGAATCATTCCTCCTCCTGCCTGTATTGTATTATGGATTCCTTCCTTGCATATATCTATTAGGTCTTACCCATGGGGGTCCTTGACCTAACCAGGCATTGTTCCTCCTACGCCTATGATTCATGGCCGCTTTCTCTTGTTGTTGGTAATAGGGGTGACATTTATCCACCCATTCTCCGTTATCCATCACCCATTGAGGTCTATGATTTTCCAAGTCCAGGTATCGGCTGGAATTTCCGTACGCTGACCATCCCTTGTTTATTTTCTCTCTAAATGCATCGAAGGGTATTATCTTGTCCGTTTCTTTGCTCCATCTTTCCTTGTTATTTCCTCCCTTGATCGGTGACGTCTCCAACTGCTGGCCCCTGATTGTCTCTGGCGTGTCATGACGTTGCTTTCTCTCTTGTCTCGGCTCCTGGTTCCCACCATCCTGACCTTTCTCCTTTGCTGATTCGTAGTTTTTCGCTCTCCCTATCACACCCTCCTTTGCAGCCTCGCTGGCTTTTTTCGGTTCTCCCATATTTTCCATAAATATTTCATAATTAAAAATTATTTAATTATTATGGATAGAAGAAATTAATATTTTAATTAAATAATTACAAAATATTTAATTTGTGCAAATGAGGAAAATTGAAGAAATAAAGTGGTTGGATGTGTAACATGCTTGGTGTTCAACTCAGTAAACTTTCAATGTTTTCATCTCAAGTGAATAAAACATGATGTCATAACATAGCAATAATTTTTTTCTTCTTCTCCATAATGTAAATAACATGCACATTTGAAATAAACACTATTCCAAACTTCCATTGCATTTCATTGTAATTTCACAAATATTTCCATAACATAGATTTCATATTGAATAAACTCAAGTTTATCATTCAAGAATACATCCTTCCATATAAATGGGTACATGATACATGCATAGCTCTTCTGAGCTTCATTTGGCTATAGATATACAAACTAGTCTTGATGTCGCTGCATTGGTGCATACATTCTAGATGTCTCCATTCCCTGGTGCCTACACTCTAGCTGTCCCCAATACTGTTGCAAACATCTACAAACCTCGGCCACCAACTGATGAGGAGAAGCATCACTAAAGTGATTTTCTTCCAACCATGGACTCAAATTCCATCACTCACACATCTACCACATATGGTAAGATAGCCCTACCCTTCGACGAAGATATTGGTTGGTAAAACCCCATAATAATAGCCTATCTGAGCTTAGTTTTGTGTCCTACATAACTAGAACTTGTAGACACTACAATCCTAAACTAGCATGCATAAAAGGAACACAATGAACTGACAGTGCAACTAGTGGAAAATTACACTACTTTGGCCAAAGTATTCTCACCTAGTATTTCAAGTGACAGTCATCCTATTCACATACACTACCATAGCTTGGTTTGGATTATGACCATTCATATACTATGCTTAGGAAATTTCCTTCCATAGGTAATCATTAACCTCAGGAATAACCTATTCCCCTTTTTCCAAGACACATTGGTTTCTCTACCAATAAAGCATAAACATAAGCTACCCCCTTCAATGGATATTCTAATCCTAGGTATAACATAAAAGCTTTTCTAGTCTACAAATTAAATTTGCATAAACAACTAGCTATTCCCTTCAATGGATAGCCTAGTCCTAGGAATAACTATATAATCGAAAGTATAGCTACATAAGCTTCATCTTATCATAGAATAAATATTCATAATTAATTGAATCCATTCAAGAATATATCATGACAATAAGTGATTATCATCGAGAGCATAATCTCATTAATAAATGACCTCAATCAAAGAGCAATCATATCAGTAAATGATTCTATTCAAGAGAGTAATCTCCTTAGTAAAAAGGGTTATTCAATGAGTGGAATCTTGTCAACCATATGACTTCACATTAAGAGTATAAAGCAACCAAATAGGTAATAGCTCTAACCCAATAGGTAATCCCACCTATGGCTCTAAACATATAGTATTTCATAAACTCAAGTGATCTACTTAACCACATAGGTGAGTCTCAACCTTGATATACCTTAATCCCAGATATAATCTATAACCAACAACTAGTCTAATTGTGTAGGTTAATCTAAACCTATGTGCTTTAAACAAATCTCAACAACATAACCCATCCAAGTAGGTTATTCTCAACCTATTTGTTTCAATAGGTGATCAAGTAAATATTCCAACCTAGTAGGTAATTCTTAACCTAGGGTTTCATTTATTATTCAAATATACTTCTCAACCCAAATAAGTTACTCTCAACTTAGGGTTTCATTCACTAGTAAAGTAATAATCAATTGATCATACAAGTATAGATTAGCAACATGTCTCATCCTATCATATCTTTCATACTATCATTGTTGATGTATTACTAAACCTTATCATTCCTAAGGTTTCCTAGCATTATAAGCTAACAGTGTCAAGTCACTTTATGACATTGATACATTTCACATTATACATGTAGTGTAAACTATATATGTATAAAAACATCATCTGAGTTCCCATATAGGTATATAAGAGTATTAAATTACTCCCATAAGCTATTCAAGCTTTCATAAAATTTAGTATATAATACTAATGATCAACAATCACTCCTTACTATGGAGTAAGTAAAACACTCATAAGGAAATCATATCAATAAGAATTTTCCTTTCCTATAAGCAAACTAATGCAATTTCCAATTTAAACACACAAGGAAATCAATCTTTCAGTAAAAAGATAAAACATGAAGAGAATAGAATCTCATGCCTATTAATCACTTATTCCAATTGACTCACTGGATCTCAAGCTTGCCCCCCTCTTAAAATAAACTTAGCAACAAATCCCTCTCAATTTCTCTCACTAAAGCTTCCTCACAATAACTCTCAGCAAAACAAGAATCTCTCAATGAAAATGCAACAATATAGAGTAGCGTAATGATGTATAGAAGAAGTGTCTCCAAATGAGGTGAGAATGCCTCATATTTATACCCAAAAACCAACATCTACAACTTACAAACAAGGCTTATGTTAACACTTCTTAGCTAAATACCATTGACTCAGCTTAATAATGAAAAGATGGCAGATTTCTATCTCATTACTCACTTAAATAGGACAGCAGATCGACCCAATGCTTGTCAATAGTAGTTTGATTGGTTCATAAAGCACATGCTTCAATCTGGCAATCGAATTATAGGCTAAAAATACTTTTAAAAGAAACACACAATTCATAATATGGCACCAACTATTCATCACATTTCCTATTCACAAGATTGCTATTGAAAACAAAGGAATAAGTCAGACTTATTTGGTTGTATTTTACTTTGTTAAATTGGTCATTTCCTAAGCATTTGACACTCAACAAATGAATCAACTTCCCTTTATACCACCCTATGCGCTTCCCTTGCATGCTTTGAAACATCACATAAATTCATATGCATTGGCTTTTATTAACCTTGCATTGGTAGTTTTGTTGTTCTCTTGGCCCATTATATGCACAACAAAATAAGAATGTAATGTGGCTCTTATACGAGCGTGCACTTTTATAAGGTTTGCATTTATATATATTTGATTTAAGTGCTTGTATTTTTTCAGGCACAACAGGTAAGGATTAATGTTTTTGGATTTTAAACAACCATATCCTCTATGAATCATGCTTCACATAAGATTTTTTCTTACATATTTAACATGAAATGCTTTTATGTATATATATATATATATATATATATATATATACTCACTAACAATCAAGTTCATTAAATAAACTATTCAATATTAGAATGAATATGTCCATGTTATTATTTTCATAAGCAATACATGTGTGTACATACATACACATATACACATATATACACATATTTATTTTTATGTTAAATTAGATAATAACAATATATATGTTTATACATGTATACTTATATGCAATGTACGTTTCCATTACATACTTTACACACATATATTAGTATATACATATATTTTATATATCATGTTACTATTTCCTATCAACATAAATACATTCATATCCTCATCGATAGGCATGCACATTAAGTGTATATATATATATATATACACATCTATATAATTGATTCCCTATGTATGTATACTCGTAAGTATTTCTACTTACATACATGTGCACATGCTTATGCTCTCATGCACGAATCATATATATGTTTATAATAACATACATACAAAATGACTTAAGATAACTATTCATAAGCCCAAAGACTCGAAGATTCAATCATGATAATTTGATCAAACAATCAAAGAAATCAAAGACATTGCTCAAGAATTTCAACCTATCCTCAAAGGTTACTTACTTGGTTCCAACTAATCTGACTCAACTTAGACCAACCAATTCCAATAAGCTAAGACTAAGACAAAGGGTTCACTTACCGAATCCCATCTGACTCAACTCTTCTGAACCAAGTCTAGGTCATGAGTGTGTGTAAGCTTAGTAAGGTTTCATTAAGGGTTACCTGACCAATTACTTCTCTTGAGTGATACTTCCCCTCCCTTCCAGAGAATTGAATCTATCCCTAGAACCAACTTAGTACAACACCAAGGTAGTTAGATGTTCATAGTAATCCATTTGCATCATAACACATTTGTATCAACAAAGCATTAGAATGTTCATATTGCAATACATGGAATTCCACTAATTCAAAACATATTCATTCTTTTGAAATCAATAACATCTTATTGCATATTTACATCATTTACCTAGCAAACATATTGAAGTCACAATTTACATTTATCAACATTTTCACTCATAATGGTAAAAGTAACTTGGTAACTTTGAAACGGGGTGTAATAGGATGAAAATGATAAATTAATTAAATAATAATAATAATAATTTTTTAGGCAATATATATATATATATATATATATATATAAAGGGAGAATTACAAAAACTGGTATTAAATCACCATAGTAGTTTATTAGACCACTATAGCTATGAAAACGACCATTATGATAGGTCCTTTAGACTACAAATTTTACATGTCATTGCAACTTAATTACATACATGTGTGGTTTGCAAAAGATTTTATAGACTTTGACATAAAGCCATAGAAATTTTTTTTTACAAACCATAGGCTAATATCATGATTTTTTTCAAAGGGCACAAGACTTAGGTATTACCCAAACAAAAACTTGCAAGCAACTATAACCTTACTCCTCCATGCACATGGAATCAACCAAATTCTTACCAACTTGCTTAGAATATTCTCCCACTTGCACCAATGGAAAAAAAATAGGTGGAATGAATACTCCTCTGTGTGCATTGCCATGACTTTCAAGGGCGAGTAAAAACTTTACTGAAAAAACCTTTGTTTAAACCTTGCGCCCATCTCCAGACAAATATCACTTGCATTCCTTTGGAGAGTTCTTAATAGAATTCATTCACTATTCCTCTCAAAAGAAATTTTCATCGCATCACAAATTTCCACAACACACTCCTCTGTTTCAGAAAATTAATTAAATAATAATAATTTTTTAATTAAATAGTTAAATAGTAATAATTATTTAATTAGTGTGGTTAAGAGGAAATGCAAATTTAATTAAATAATTAAAAATTAATTAATTAATGTTAATGAAGAAAAGTATGAAATAATTAAATAAATAAAATTTATTAAATCAAAGAAGAAAATGTGTTAGCTTAATTAAATAATTAAAATGATTTAATTAATAGTGATGGATAGATTGATGATGAGAAGATGATGATAGTTTAGATGAAATGTGTTAGTCATTTTTAGGTGTCTACATTTTGCCCCTCTTTGAGATAGTGTCCATTGCGTTGTTTTAAAGACATGTTGGTATGAAAATTTTAGGTGATGATGTGTCCCAACCTGCCCTAGTAGATTGAAGGATGGAGGCTGGTTGCCCCCTCAAGAGATTGGTGGAAAGGCAAATATTTTTCAGGTTGAGCTCATGATAGGAAAATAAGGTAGGATTAGTGGATTGGTGATGCAATAAAGGAGTTGGATGGAAAATTTGGGGAATATGGATGTATTGAATGAAGATTATGGAGAAGCTTAAGGTTAGAGGTGAAAATTTAGATTTTTGGGATGAAGATGAATTAATATGAAAGAAGAAATGAGATAGAATGTAGGATAATGAAGAATGAATGAATTTTGTTGATCAAAATCGAATAGTGAAAGCTATGAGTAGGTAATGGGGAAAATGAGGGATATGAGATGGAAAAGTGATAATTGGATGGAAAAGTGGTTTTTCTTTTACTTATGGTTATGCTAAAAATATAAAGACCAAACCTTATTTTGATATAAAAAACAGATATTATGCACCAAGGTATGAAGAACTAGGTTGATGTATCCCTTGCATGGACTTTGACTCTACAAACAAAAAAATTATTCTTATTCATACCAGACATATGGAAACCTTGTTTGAATGTGTGAGAGAATAAGACTTAGAGCATGATAGTCTTAGCACACAAAAGATATGAATGACCTGATATGTAAAGGATGTTTGTTTATGTAAGAAGATACCTCAACACACACAAGTATAAACCATGGTTGTATTATAAGAATGCCCCACAAACATAACATATGAAAGAAATGACCATGCCCCATTCTATGCTCCTCTAGACACACCAAGATACTGAAAGATCGAGGTATCTTCGAGTAAGTGTTGGAAGGGGACAAAAAGATAAACCAAAAGAAAATACCAACTGAAAAAACATATCAACTATTGTAGGGGAAATATGGGTATTAATCAAAATGAAAAATTAAGCAATTGGGGTAGTAAAACATCAAAACCCACAATGAAAGAGATCATATTAGCCCATACTCAATTAAATTATAAAAACAACGCTTCAAAGATTCAAACAAATATTAGAATTTAACCAATTCAAAAGACAATTAAATCAAAGAAAAAATACAAACCTTCAATCCCATTGTGGATTGATGACAACTTGTGATGTGGATTGCTCAAATTGTGCATAAACCATTATTGCAAAAAGATTTGATGATGATTTGATTCACAAAAGGATGCTCAAATTGCTCAAGAGTTCAAGAATTCCCAAGCTCATGAAAATTGTGAATGATTTTGATGAAGGAATGACTTGTTTTATAGATTTGTAGATATCTTATCAATGGTTAGGATTGAATTTGAAGATCAATGGTTGAGAGGAAATCAAGGAGATCAAGGGTGGAGGATGAATGAGAGCTCAAAATATCCCTATTTTCATGGAAAATTGGTTAAAGATATTTTGGAGGGAAAATATCTATTCAAATTTGAATTTGAATTTGAATTATAGAATATTATTTTTGGAGGGAATATGCCATTTAGATATTTTGGAGAGAAGAAGATATTTTGAAAAGAGAATATTCTATTTTGAAAAAGGAATATGCTTTGTGCAAGTTGGAGGAAAATTAGAAAATTAAATAATTAAGAAAATTGTTTAATTGTGAGGATGAGAGAAAATTAAAATTTTAATTAAATAATTGAAAATTATTTAATCAAGTAGGATTGAAGAAAAAATAGAATTTTATTAAAATAGAATTTTATTAAAATAGAATTTTATTAAAATAGAATTTTATTAAATAATCAAAATTATTTAATCATGGTGGAAAGAGGAAAATTAAATTTAATTAAATAATTTAAAATTATTTCAATAAGGGGAAATTAGTGAGAAATAATAAAAAATGATGAATTAATCAAATAGTGTTAATTATTCAATTAATAGAGGAAAAAAATGAATTTAATCAAATAATTGGAAGCTATTTAATTAAAATTGAGGAATTAACATGGATAACGAGGAAAATGATATTAATTTTTTTTTTCAAGATGTATGGTACATTCATACAATTTTAAGTGTTTATTTTTCCTCTCTTTGAGACAATGTACTTGTTATGTTGTTTCAAAGACTTGATGCTACTCAATTGTTTTTAAAATTTGTCTGATACCCCACTGTGCTCGATTAGATGAAGGAAGGACGACAGGCTACCCTCTCAAGAGATTAGTTGAAAAAATAATTTTTAGGTCAAACTCACGATAGGATGATGGGATTCATTTCATAGAGAAAATGATGAAAAATTAAGCCCTAGGGGTCCTAGAAACTGATCAAGATAGATAAGAAAGGATGAAGAATAAGCTAGAGGGAAAAACCCTAGGGTTTGGGGACATATATATGCATTTGGTTTCATTTCAACCTTATTTTCACCCTTAAAGTTTGGATATTTAGAGCTTTGAGTGATTTTCCCCCTTGAGACCTTGCAGAGATCTAATCACGTGGTGCATGCAGTTCGAGCTCCACATCACATAGAGATGGTCCGTTAGTTCCAACACCCAGCCATAGTAGGTGCCCTAGTATGTGGCTAACCCATCTTAGTTTTCATGTAGTTTTAGGTAGTAAAAAATATAGGAAAAGTTAGGTCAACAAACGTGTCACAAAAAGTTTGATGTTTGAAACCTGATGTGACACATCTATAGACCGGTGTGACACTTTTGTCAAAAGCATCATGCTATCACAAAAGTGCAAGGGTTGGAAAAATTGTAGCACTTATGGCTATTATAAAGTGACATGTTTGATAAAATGCTTGCTTTTGAAAATGGTAAAGTGACACTTTTAAAAAAGTGTGCTTTTGGCTATGATAAAGTGATGCTTTTGAAAAAAAAGTGTGCTTTTGCTTTAGGCTTAGTCAAAATTTATTCTTTTTGCAAATTTTTGACAAATTGACATTATGAGTGCTATGCTTTCAGGTTGTGCTTGACCCTATCCTATCTCAAGAGCAATGGCCGACAGTATTGGAAAAGATGGTGCATTTGACAGAGATTGATGTGAAGTTTCTCAATGCAGTAGGATTATATTACTTTGGCTCTATGTTTGAGATTAGGGCTCATCGGGCCTTGATAACTGTGTTAGTCAAGAGATGAATATCAAAGACATCCTTTTTCTTATTATCCACTAGGGAGGCTAGCATCACACTCAAGGATGTGTGTCATATACTACAAGTGCCCATTCATAGCGAGAGGGTGGTATATGATGTGGGTCATGGTGCAAAGGCCTTGGAGCGAGCTATTGGAAGGAAGCAAGGTACACAAAAACACTTCCTAACATGGATCTAAGAGGAGATATGTACAGTTTTAATCCTTTTACAGTTACAAGGTGAGATTCATAATAGGAAGATTGTTAAAATAATAACACATGCAAGTATTAGAAGCTCACAACACAAGATATACATGGGGAAAAATATTTCGAGGGAAAAACCACACACCCCAAAACCTGCACAATGCATTATCTAACCAATGCTAATTACAACACACTTGCAATGGAATTTCTTCCAAGAGTATACAAAAGTGTATTTTTGGAGCTATTCTAATAGCATAACGATACCTGTAAAATATAACTTACAAAACCCACTCCAAGACATCCAATATATAGAGAATACAAGTATAAAGGTAGCTTTTAGAGGAAGCTACAATAGATGAGTGTCCAAATCCACTTGGCACATTTTTCCACCACCTCCAAGCATGAAAATGACACTTGTACAATATTCTTTGATTCATCATTCATACCTCCAAACTTGGGTACCCCATTTTTACTCAAAATGGTATGAAAGATGCTCTTACACACCTTACAACCATCATAGAATTTTTCATATATGAAAATACTTATAGCTATAAGAGAATCTATCATAACCATCTAATAATAAATTATTCTCTTGAAAATTTTCATAGTCAAACTTGGGTGCCTAGATTCCCTATGCAAAGATTCCTTCCAACACTTGTCCAACCTGTCATAGAATCTGGCTCTTACACGTCATAAGATTGTCATAGGAATCTGTCGTAAAGTCGTCATAGGAATCTATCATAAAATCATCATAGAATCCCTCAAAGATGTCGACACATGTCAAGGAATCTCTTCCCAAAGTGGGATGCCTTCATTACCTTGTGGGGACCACAACATCCATGTTACCTTCCAACATGCTAATAACTCACCGTGCCAAGTCATATTAGATGAAAAAATAATATGAGCAAGAAATTACAACATAAGCTAAATTAAATTAATATTTTAATTCTAGGAAATTGCAAAGGTTGAGACACCTTAATTCCCAACATTCTCTCACTTGTCAAACACCTTTTAAGATCCAATATAACTAGGTAATTAATTGCTAGGGTCTGGAAGTCCCATAGACTCCGAACACCATCTGAACTTCTCCATGATCATTGGCTTTGTTAAGGAATCTACAACATTCATCAAAGTATAATTTTTTTCAATCTACACCTTACTATCTTCCACCATGTCATGGAAAAAATTGAATTGAACATCAATATGTTTTATTCTAGCATGGAAGGTAGGATTCTTTTCTAAGAAAGTAACACTCTAATTGTCATTGAAAATAGTAATCATCCCTACATCAAGCCCAACATTTGAACACAATATTTGAAGCCAAATGGATTCCTTACACACATGAGTAGCTACCATGTACTCTGCTTTTGTAGTGGAAAAATTGACTATAGCTTATCGCTTACTCATCCAACTGATAGTACCACCAAACATAGTAAACACATAGGTAGTGGTGGATCTTCTACTATCAATGTCACTTGCTCAATTTGAATCCACGAATCCACAAATACAAACTGAATGCAAATATCCTAGAGGATGTCCATGATAACATAAGGAATACTCAGAAGTACCCCACAAATAATTAAACACTCTTTTTACCACATCCTAATGTACTCGTCCAGGATTATCCATGAGTCATCTAAGGAGTCCCACTGCTTGGGCAATGTTTGGTCTTATATAGACCATGGCATGCATGAAACTGCCAATAACAATAGAATACGATACTCTCATCATATCCTCCACCTCACTATGAGATTTTGGACAATCTAAAACTGATAACTTTGTCCCCGTCGTGACAGGAACAAACAATGGCCTACAATTTTCCATGTTGAATCTCTCTAACATAGAATTAACATACTTACTCTTGCCTAACCAAAAAAATTTGTTTGCCCCTCTCTTCTAATTTCCATACCCAGAATGTACCTAGATGTACCTAAATAATTCATTTCAAACCATGTTGAAAGTTGAGACTTCAAATCAAAATCAAAGATTTATCATTCCCAAAAAAAACATATCATCAACGTACGATGGAATAATGAGAATAAGATCATCAACAGTTTTGAAATAGACACAATAATTTGATTTCAATCTCAAAAATCCTAAACTCAACACAAAGGAATCAAACCAAGCTAGTACTACATTGTAGGTGATTGTTTCAAACTATACAAAGACTACTTCAATTTGTAAACAAAACTTTTTGTACCTTTCACAATGTAATGCTTTGGCTATGACATATAGATTGCTTCCTTCAAATCACCATGAAGGAAAGTTGTCTTCACATCCATCTATTTAATATATAGTGTATGTAAGAACAAGTGATAACAAAAATCTAATGGATGCCATCTTTGCAACAAGAGAAAAAATATCACTGTAATCAATACCCTCAACTTGGGAATAACCCTTTGTGACCAACCTTTCCTTATATCTCTCAATCCTACCATTTGTAACCAATAGGTTTATGACCATTAGGTAAGAACACTAGATCCCAAGTTTTATTTCTTTTTAACTCAACAACCATCTCTCCATCCATGAATCTGCATCACTCATACCCATAGCCTCCTTTATGGTCCTAGGATCATAAATGTTAGAAATCAAAGAAAAAATACAACTAGAATCATGTAATGAATATCCAAACCTATCAAGTTGTCACCTTATCCGTGTAGACCTCCTTAAAGGTTGAGGTTGAGGTTCTTCATCTTCTTCTAAACATTCAAAGCTACTTGAGCTCTCCTCATCATTAGGTCCATCAAATGTTTTTGGTTCTTCTTTCTCAAGGGTAGGAGGAAGATGAACCACATCCTCTTTCTTTTCTTATTTCTATGGCTATAAAAAAATTGTAAGAGTAACAAGTTCCCTGAAAAATCACATTTCTGCTATACATAACCTTTTTGGCCACATTATCCTAGAGCTTGTATCCTTCTACACTGATGCCATAACTAATGAAGATAATTTTTACAACCTTGTTCTCTAACTTAGACCTCTTCTCCTTAGGCACGTGAGCATATGCCTCACAACCAAATACTCAAATATATCTCAGTGAGGGATTTTTACCATACCATACCTCCATGGGTGTCTTATACACAAAATTTGAAGTAGGAGACATGTTAATTAGGTAGCAAGTAGTGGTAATAGCTTTAGCCCAAAACTTTTGTTCAAGGCTAGCTCCACTAAGCATACTCCTAGATCTCTCCATCAATGTCCTGTTCATTCTTTCTTCAATTCCATTTTGTTGAGGGGTGTAGGGAGTTATCTTATTTCTTTCAATCCCATGTTCCTTACAAAACATGCCAAAATCTACTTAACAAAACTCACAACCATTGTCAATCCTCAAACATCTAATATTTCTATCCTTCCAATTCTCTACAAGAGCTTTAAACTCTTTTAATCTATTAAAGACTTCAGATTTGCTTCTAAGGAAATAAACCCATGTCCTTCTATTGTAATCATCAATGAATGAAATGAAATAATAGATTTTGTTATTAAAGGAATATTAATAGGACAAGATACATTAGAATGAATCAAGTCCAACACCTCAGAAGATTTGTGAGAACTAGAGTAAAACTAAACACAATTTTTCTTTCCATAAATGCAATATTCACAAAAATTGAACTAAAGATTACAATCATTCATCCCCTCAACAATGTTTTTATTTTTCAAGGTTTTAAGACCCTTCTCACCAATGTGACCAAGAATTCGGTGCCATAACATAGTTTTCTATGCTAGAAGTTTCATCTCCATAGAATGAGCACCCTTGGGTACCCAAAAAGCATGACCATCAAAAGTAGATGCAATAGTTCTCTTTGCTACTAGTTTTGATGGTGAGGATGAAAACTCTTAAGATATCTTCTTCATAATAGAAGAACTATTACACTACACAATGTGTGCATCAAGTTGAAATAGAGTGCCAATATGAACACCCTTAGACAACACCATAACTCCCCTTGTCATCTTGAATCCTCCATTTTAGAAAACTAATTGTACACCCACATCATTTAATTTACTTATAGATAACAAGTTCCATACCAAAGAAAGGATATGCACCATTGATCCCATTTACTCTACCATCAGGCAATCAAATAAAAAATATTCCATGGCCAAAAATGTTCAGGTGAGAGTCATCACTCAAGTACACCTTCCCACCACCAAAATCGTCATACTTCAAAAACCAACCCCTATGTGAGGCCATGTGGAATGATGCACTAGAGTCAATCAAACACACATCTTCTAATTCATGTGTTGCCAAGGAAGTGAAAAAAACTTCACCATCATCTTGAGAAGAATTATATGAATCAAAATCATTATTTCTCTTCTTCTTTTTCTCCTCTTTGTACTCCTTGCAGAAGTGACCAGATTTGTCACAATTCCAACATGGAGCCTTGGACTTTCCAAGAGACTTAGATATCCCACAAGATTTGGATCTTCCTTTGTTTTCTTTCTTTTTATCCTTCTTTCCTTTCTCCTTGGGTCTACCATGAACGACAAGAGACTCCTTATCCAATTCAATTGATTTTATTTATATATCCTTAGACAACAGAGATACAATCACATCATCCATCTTGAAAGTGGTAGTGTTACTTCCAATGGCCGTAACAAGGTGGTCCCATGAATTTGGTAATGAGCACAGTAATGTCATACAATGATCCTCCTCCTCCTCCATCTTTACACCAATAGAGAACAATTGGGTGATGAGTATATTAAATGAATTTGGGTGATCTGCAATAGATATTGCATCCTCCATCCTCAAAGAGTACAAATTCTCTCTTAGGAATAATTTATTTACCAATGATTTAGCTTGGTAAATTTCAGCAAGTTTCTTCTATATAAGTGCAACAGTCTTCTCTTCATGAACATTTAGGAGTACTAAATTAGCTAAATAAAGTCTTATAAGACCCTTATCCTTCTGATCCATCAAATCCCAATATTCTTGTTTCATGCCCATTGGCATAGTTCCAAAAATAGCTTCCCACAAGTCACAGTCTACAAGCATGTATTTCATCTTTAGTTTCCACAACTCAAAGTTTCCTCCATTAAATTTCTCAATCTCAAACCTCCCAGATGTACTAGCCATCTCTCCTACAATGAAGATTACATCTACTGTACAGGCTCCCACTCAAATGAAGATCAATATGAAAAACTCTTTACCCAACAACTAGAACCAAAGGTGATCAAGCTTTGATACCAATTGAAAGGAAGCAAGGTGTGTGGAAACACTTCTTAAAACTAATATAAGAGGAGAGATGTACAATTTTAATTCTTTTACAATTACAAGGTGAGATGTATAATATGAAGATTATTAAAATAATAAAATATGCAAGTATCAGAAGCTCTTAATACAAGATATACATGGGGAAATTTTTTTGTAAAAAACCCCACACTTCAAAATCTACACAATGTATTATCTAACCAATGTTGATTAAAACAGACTTGCAATGTGTTGGTTGATAGATTAGTCTTTTTAAAGATTAACTTAGCATGAATCCATATGCCCAAAATAAAGATAAATCAACAATAAATAGTTGGAGATATCACCATTTCATTGGTGATCTTCCTTTGAATTTTGATTGAGGTACACCTCCCTCATAAGATATAATTATGATTTTTAAATTTTGAAAAGGGGGTTACTTTTAATCAAAAAGTAGTAAAGGAAAACTAACACTTTCTCATAGCCATGATGCAAATGCGATTAAAATAAACTTCCAAATACATCAACTGAAACTTAAAAAATAAATGTTATTGACGATACAACTCAAAGATTGAGATACCAACAATAAGTGGAAAGATTAGATAGACCTCAATTTCACCCTTTTCTGAAGAAAGATGAACAAAACATAAGAGAATATAACATCCACAAAGAGAAGTAATATTCTATCATCTATCAAAGCTCAAAGACTCATTCATAAATACTCAATATTACATTCAAATTCATATGGACAAAGACAAATAACTTCAAAAATAAGTAAATTTGCAAAGTTGATCCTTCTTTCAATTGATTCTCACTCTTGCATCGATGTACAATGGGGATAAAAAATTCAAACCCCTCAAATGTCCTTAGATAACATATTTATAGTTCTACAACATAACTATCATTAAATTCTTGAAAATTAATTCTTTTAAAGGAATCATAATTGTTAGTTTTCCAAATGAATGTTTCATAAATCATTATTCAATTTCTCCTTAGTAGAACCTTATGAGCATTTATGACCATTTTTAGAAATTTCATAATTACATTGTGTATATCAATTTGATTTTGATAGGATAATGCAGTATCACTCCTTGTATGCAAGCCTCGTGGCCCTCTGTACATGCAAAAAACCTTCAATCTTCCAATTTTGCATTTAGTTACATATTCATTGGTAATCGTATGTGTTGAGATAGGTTTAATTAAGAAGTTTCACCCCAATACTAAAGTGTATTCAGCTAGGAATGCAACAATCCATCACATCATCTGTTGCGTTCATTTAACTCAGAGCAAGTTGGTGGTGTCCTTGTCTGTTAGTTGCAACTGAGAAAACTCTTTGTAGCTTATCTAGCAAATATGATGTCTGTTCCCTTTCTTTATAAATTTGAAGGAGATGTCTTCATTCTTCACATCTCAACTTCACTTTTACAATGTCGATCACTTCTAGTGACGCGACTTCCAAAAGTGACTTCTCGGTATTTGAGGGTGTAGAATGCAGTTCAGTGCGGAGATTAGTGGTGAAAAAATTCAAAGAAGTGTTCCTCATCAGTCCAACAATGTGGAGGAAGGATTCATAAGGAAGATCATTGGAGAGAACTTCCTTGCTTAGGTTCATGTTCACAATGCCATACTTCTAGATAACTTCATGTATAACATTGTCAGGACTTTAGAGAAGTTGGGATGGGGTGCCAGAGCTGCGAAGAGGTTGGTGAGGCTAGCTTACCTTGCTAGTGTGGAAGATGCCTTGGGGAAACTCATTGAATACCCACATGATGACCTTGTGAGGGATGTTATCTGTATTGCTACCGCTCTCTAAAATGAGCAAACCAAGCAAGTTGTTTCTCTCCTCCGTGTTAGACTAGAGAGAAATATGATCGATACTTTTCCCATTTTGTTGAATTCAATGAAAACCTATTTTCCCCAACAAAAATAGAGAGGCTTCAAGAAGTGGTGGAGGGAATCTTCATATTGATGTTTACTCTCTATGCTTTAAAAAATAATACTAAAATATCCCCCTTTTTGATGTAATACAATATATATATATATATATATATATATATATATATATATATATATATATATATATATATATATATATATATATATAATCTTTTGCGTTTAATCTATTAAGTGCAATATGATGAGCTTGGAATTCTCTATTCTTGTTTCATTTGTTTTATTCTTGATGTGATGCATCGTTTTCATTTCTATAGATGTGGTAAATTTCAAAGGCTTCTGATTCTATTTAATGTTCATCTGTAATGTATTTCACTTTCAACACTATCATCTTCCACTATACAAAACTTCAAACACAAGATGACGATTTTAAAAGTAATACAAACAAACCAATGTCAAGTCCCGAAGGGGTTTTTGGAATCCTGTTGGAGTCTGACATAGTTCTAAAAACCCTCTTATTGTTCGCTTCACAATCTTCTCTTAAGGCACGATCTGAAATCTTTCGATGCTTTTCTAAAAAAGGGCCTTTTATAATAATAAAATGCTAAATCCTTTAAAAGAGAAACTTTTCCATTGGGGATAGAATTGGTTTTTGAAACCTTTTCAAGAACTGAAAAAGTTTTCAAAACCTTACAATTTTTTTGAAGTAGCATTGATATGACTTATCTTTTTCTTCTTTTAGTCGACATGTGCCAAGGTTATGGAAACTACTTTGAACTCCGAAACCTTTCTCAAAACTTCAAAAAAAGTTGATTCAATGAAAAACTTTAGGTTTAACCTTATAAAGTTAGGAAAAAATTAGGTTGCAACAACCATAATGATACCTAACATAGTTTTGAAAACCATACAAAGGGGCAATAACTTTAACTTGTGAAAACCTTTCATGGGTAGACATAATTTTGGGGAAATGACAAGGACCATTGTAACACAATGTAAGTTATTCTAAGAGTATACAAGTGTTGATTTCTAGATCAATTTTGACAACATACCAATACCTACAAAATACAACTTACAAAACCCACTCCAAGACATAAAATTTATAGAGAATACAAGTATGAAGGTAGCTTCTAGAGTAAGATACAAGATATGAACATCCAAATCCAAGTTTGGCACATTTTTCCACCCCCCAAAAATACGAATGACACTTGTACAATATTCTTTGAATCCTCATTCATACCTCCAAACTTGGGTGCCCCATTTTAACTCAAAATAGGTATGATAGATGCTCTTACACACCTTACAACTGTCATAGAATCTATCATATATGGCAATACTTACAACTCTAAGAGAATACATCATAACCAACTAATAATAAATAATTTTCTTACAACCTGTCATAGTCAAACTTAGATGCCTAGAATCCCATGCAAAGATACCTTCCAACACTTGTCCAACCTGTCATAGAATCTAGCTCTTATGCATCATAAGACTGTCATAGGAATTTGTCATAAAATCATCATAGGAATCTGCCATAAAATTGTCATAGGATCCCTCAAAGATGCAAAAACATTTCAAGGAATCTCTTCCCAAAGTGGAATGCCCACAATGCCTTGTGGGGACCACAACATCCATGTCACATTCCATGTCACCTTCCAATATGCTAACAACTCACTGTACCAAGTCATATTAGATGAAAAATTAATATGAGCAAGAAATTACAACATAATCTAAATTAAATTAATATTTTAATGATAGGAAATTTGAAATATTGAGACACCTTAATTCACAAAAGTTATGGGAGATGATAATATGGAGATAGAAAATGATTAGATTAATTTTTTTAGTACATAGTGAGTGACACCATCATCCTCATAGCTAGCTTGATCTATGGTCAGATTATGCCAGACAGGAGATCACAAAGGTTTAACATTAGATGGGGTTGGGTCCTCAAGATGATTATGGAGGAGGCATGCAACTTAGTATAGGGCCTATGCATCTTGGTCCATATTTATCATGATATGTACTAGATGGTGTATAGATCTACTACTAACTTATATGTGGGAGTTACCCTTTTGCACATTTGGATCTAGGAGCACAATGTCGTACTCAGACCAGTTAGAGATGCAATGTGAGAGGTAGGTTATCTAATGGTTTATTGATATGACACCATGTTGAATCAGTGTCACATGGGGGACTTAGACTATTGGAGGTGCCTTGTTGATGAGATAGCCAAATTTAGGTGGAGGCCATGGCTCTAGATTGAGACTTGGGATGATGATGTATACCATCTTCTATATTGTCAAAAAATGAGGTGGTTGATTGGAAAAACTTTGTATATATTGGAGATATATCTCCCAAAAAGAGTTTGAGGTCAGTTCAAGGAGTAGCAAGACATTATGGCTAATTATTATCATACCATATTTTCTTAGACCACTAGGGAGATAGTAGAGTGGGGGCCTATGCCCTCTCCATAGGTTGCCATGACAGGGTTTAAATAGTTGGCATAGGTTTAGTGGATTTAGGTTGATGGGAAAGTAGATCATGGATTTATAGCTGATTATGATGCATGGTGGATCCCTAGTAGACCACGTATATTCATAGATCTGGATGGAGGCATTGTTGGTGGTTGGTGACAGAGAGATGCAGAGACTAGGAGAGCCAACTGTCAGAGATAAAGGGTAGCATCAGAGGTACCCATGTTGGAGGTTAGAGATGGAGATTAGGGATCAACATAGGTACTAGGACAAGTACAAGTAGTGGCTATAGTGCCAGCTAGAGGTCAAGGAGTTGGGGGAGATGGCGGGGTTGACGATTATAGACTTTGAGTCACTCTGTAGGAGCGAGACCAAGCATGATGGGAGAGATATGGATACTACTAGGAGAGAGATGGATTGATTGTTTAGTTGGCACATTATACCGCTGAGCATGATCAAATGAGGACTAAGTGCGATTAGAATGCTCAAGAGAGAGATGTAGATATCTCTTGATGCCAACACCTAGAGACCTAGCTTGTGCAGATGACAAACTATCAAGACTAGGAGTGAGGGAGGAGACAATAGCTAGAGGTTGTTGGGAAGGTCCAAGTTATCCCTCTAGCACAACACATACAAGCCATTAGGTCATTACAGAATGAGGCCACCTACTAGATAGGACACTATATGACATAGTAATTCCTATGCACAAATGCTAGCCCAAGTTTTCACAAAGGAGCGTAGCAGGTCTTGGAGGGTCAAACAGAGGGTTAGTATGTAGTCCATCACAAAGTTTCTCACAAGGTTCAAAAGGATAGACTTAGTAGTCTCAAGATTCACAGGGGGCCTAGCAACAATAGATCCCTTCGGTACAATAGATGGGTCTTCCTCCTTAGCCTCCTAATTAGGGGGAGAGGGGGAGTTCTATGTAGAGTATATTGTATAGATACTCTTGATGTACAGATTTATCATGTAGACAAACCTTTATATAGATATTCTTTTGTACATAAATTCATCAAATATTGATGGAATTATGTATAATATTCTTTGTTTAAATTATTGATTTATCACACATCCGATGATTATATCATATTTTTTCTATCATGAAATTTATATTTTTGATAATATATATGAGAAAGATACTTTTTTGGTCTGGCTATGATATGATGTTATGTGATGCATCAATTTTTATAGATGTGTATGATGTATGATTTGGATATTTCATATTTTCATGATGTGATGATGTATGACAATGTATGCTTATGATGCTACTAATAGTTTGTGGATGTAAGATGTATGATATGTATGATATAATGATGCATATGATTCTTTTTGTATTTTGATATGATATAAGATGATCATGTATGATGGATGGTATGAGATGCTATTGGCAGTTTATGGATGTAGGATGCAATGGATATTTTTGTGTATGTTATTATACTTGGATAAAAATGTTAGTATGACAGAGATAGAAGAATATATGATTAGATAGATAGAATAGAATGAGATAGATGAATGAGATGATATTGATCAAGTACTAATAATTCTATAATTATTAGATGGATTCAATATTTCATTGGATGTGTGATGAGATAAGATAGATGATTTTTATTTTGCTTTTAGATTATGCTAAATAATGTAGAGCAATCCTTATTTTGATATAGCAAATAGATATGATGTACCAAAGTATGAAGAACCAAGGTGGTGTTGTATCTATTACATGGAATTTGACTCTACAAATAGATAGGAGTATCCTTGTTCATACTTGACATGCAAAAACCTTTTTTTATCATGTGAGAGAATGGAGCCATCGAAGTAAGTAGACCCATACACAAAATATATAAAAAACCTGATATGCACAAGAAATTTTATTACTATAGACTATCCCTACACACACAATGCAAGTATTCACCAAGGTTGTATTACAAGAACATCCAACAAATGCAACAGATGAAAGCAATGAATATACCCCATTACATACCCATCTAAATGCACCAAGATATTGAAGATAAAGATGACTTTGAGTGAGTGATGGAATGAGACAAAAGAAAAAACAGACTGACAAAACACATCAATGCCATCTTATTCCATGCTAGAGAGTTTAAGTTTCAAGTAATATTTGAAATGATGCCTATTGTAGGAAAGATATATCCATTAATACATTCATTGGATGTTGATCTAGATTCTTTTTAGGCCATGGATATGAAGACTTTGATATTTTTTTTGATAAGGATCAAGACTTGCGATTTTGCATGAATATTTGTGTTTTGATGATTTTTCATTTGATTTTGTTTGTTTCATCAAATGTGAGGGTGATGATAGTCTTATGATGGAAATTTTATTGTGGATGGATGATTGGAGATGGGTGAATTTGTTCTTTTTGGAACAATTTTTAAATGTTTTTGGGCTTTGTTTTTTGTTCTTTTGATACTTTTTGAGTTTGTTTTTGGTACTATGCACTATTTTTATTTTTTTGGGATTTTTAAAATTATTTGGATGTTTTAAAGAATTTTGCAACATTATGTAGATGTTTTTGGAATTTTGCAACATTACCTGGATGTTTTTGGCGAATGGGTCACACGTCCCTATTCTTGGAACACACATTGCTCAAGGTAAAGTGTTATGTATTGGCATTAATTATTGTCGGGTTTCCCCTTCGAAAAATGTAATTTATTAGGCTTGTATATGTAAAATAAGGCTTATTAAGGCATAATTAAGTCCATTTAAATTAAGAGGGCCCAAACAAAGTGTGAAAGTGTAAAGGAGTAAATTTTTCTACACTACATTTAGCCCCCACTTTAGTGAGAGGATGACCTTGCATCAAACTCACACCAAAGTAGAAAAATACACACCAAGAGGGGGTCCAAGTTTACAAATGTTAGTGAGATAGGATGAAAAAGATCAAGGAGGTGGCCAAGCACCCAGGATCAAGATCCCATGGAAAACCAACATAAGCACAATGGAACACACACAAGATGTATGATATGAAGTAGCGAAACAAGATACACAAACATACAATGCCAAAGACTAGATGATAGAAGAAAAAAAGAAAAAAAGAAAAAGGGGTGGATCAAGCCTTGACTGTTTGTCCAACTCGATGTGGATCAAGCCTCAACTATTTGTCCAACTCGATGTGGATCAATCCTTAGTTGTTTGTCCAAAAAATGTTAACAAGTGAAACCCACTATCCACTATGCAAACCAAATGTGCTCACACGGGCTATTGAAATCCATTGTCCACTAGGTGAGCCCCCAGAAAGTGGCCAATGAGAGAGTCTTATTAGGATCTCATTGAACTAACCATACCAAAGTTATACCTCTTGATAACTTTGATAAGGTGCCACACAATATAAACTTTGAGTTTCATAAGGCCTAATAGTTGAGTTATGCTAAGAAGTTATGAACAAACATGGCCCCATTGGCAAGCAAGGTGTGTTATGATTGGTGGCCCTGAAAATGTTGTAACTTTGAGCTTCACAAGGCTAGAAAGTTGTGTTATGCTAAGTACTCATTAACAAAAATGCAAAAAGGATAGTCAAAGGGGTTTTTCTTACTTCATGTAATGTCTCCTCTTAGGGAACATCATGTCTAATGTCTCCAAGAGAGGAAAAATCAAGGATAAAAGATTCACAACTTAGGGAATACAATCTGTAGCATCACCACTAAGAAGAATGTCATATGATCAGAAAGGTCACACTCTTGGAGGAAATCAAACCCAATGAAACCACCAAGAAGAAGACACATCACATGAAATAAGAAGACCACACTATGAAACATGAATTATAGTAATTTTTTTAAAAAAATGATAATGCTAGTGTATGCCTCCACTTTAAAGAAATTGCTATACACCATGCTATGAGCAATTACTTTAAAGTAGCAAATGGTAAATGCTAAAAAATAAAGAGGAAATGAGAGCTTACTTGGGAAGCCCTATGCCAAGCATATGTTTCCAAATTAAGCTATGTCATGAAAAGGAGTTTCCCCCAAATAAAATCCCAAACACAAAAGGGATCCATGAATGTGGGTTCAACATATGTCTTTGCTACAATGATATTATAGAGCTCAAAAATGTCATCATTCCCCAAATACTCGTAGCATTGGAAGAATGACACATAGAGAGCGAAAACAAAAAAAATATTTTGGGTCAACATGGAAGAGACTTAAATGTCTCAACACCTTGCATCATCCCCAAAAGGAAAACACAATACAAAAGAAAAGATAAAAGGTTTATGAAATATAGAAGAATGTAGGTACAAATAGAGGAATGAACATAAGGACATGACAAACTGAACAATACGGGGGATCACATTACGCATGTATGCAATCACACAAAAGAACATGAAAAGAAGACAAAGAAAAGACTAGTAGAGCACATGTGAGTCAACCTATAGTAGGTCGTCCACATCCCAATCTTGTTCATCATATGCAGAAGGTAGATAACTAGCCAAAGGGATAAAAAGTTTTGTACTAGGAACATCACCAGGTTCAACATGTGGTGAGTCACTCTTTTTAGGAGGATCATCACGGTTGATATCATTTAAGCTCATGAAAGAGGAAAACAATAAATTCAGCTCATTATGCACTTCCTCATCAATTTTAGTATTCTCATCATCAACATCCAAGTTAATCACAATAGAAGGTATTATGATAATATCCCTAGAAGGTACTTGTTCTTGTTGTGGTCAAGATATAGGATTTTCTTGTTGTGACGAAGGTGGAGAATCATCATGCATTGCTTGAATTTTTGTTTTATTTTGAGTTGTTGATTCCTATTTTTATTGTACCAAATGAGCAATAGCATGATGTCTATGCCTACACTCTCTAGCATTTTGGTTTCTTTTTATTCGGTTTTCATGTTGTGATTGTGTAGAAGAGGGTTTATCAACCATAGGTCTCTTTTATTCCCACAAAGGAGGTACTAAATGAACCATGGGAGGTTTCTCAACCACTTTCTCTTTGAATTTATAAACTTGTTTGATTTTAGGAGGCACAACGAGACTTATTTGGTTATCTCATGGTCTCTTATAGGAAATGGGTGAAGGATTTGTTATAGTTTGGTCTTGGTTACTTGGAAGGGATTTTGGTTCAATCGTGGTTTCATCAAGGATGGTAGGAGGCTCAATCGTGGGTTGAGGCATATTACTAAGGGATAATTCTGCTATGCGCTTTTCTTTAAATTTTTGATAAGATTTGAAAAATAAGTCCTCATAAGGCCTAATAGGTTCCATAGGTTCGGGACAAAAGAAATCAAATGAGAAATTCCCACGGAAAGACACATGATTAAAGCCACTATGATGCATAGTAAAGATATCTTTTCCAAATGAAAACTTTAAGCATTTATGCACTACTGACGAGACAAATTTCATGGAGCAAAGCCATGGTTAGCCTAACTTCACATGAAATTGATCCAACATCGGGATGATGGAGAATGAGACATTCAATCTTTTCAGTCCAACTTGCAAATGAAGATTTATTGAAACTATCGCAAGACACACAAAACCATCATGTGTTTTGATCCATGCTTTTGATTGTTCATAAGTATCTTGATAAAGTTCATGCACACAAAATAATTCTTCAGTGATCACATTCTCTACACAAATCGGATCAATTAATATCCCATTAGTAGGCTTGTTATTGATTCTTCCAGCTATGTAAAGAGGACCATCGGGTGCATGTTTAAGTATGTCTTTTTATGAGATAACAATATCAAGGGACATATTGGTTTGGACCTTATGAGGTTTAACTTCAATGAAGTTGACCGTAGGGTTTATAGGATACTTTTTCATGTGATGATCAATGATGTAAGAGAGACTACACATAATTTCTATTCCTTGTTCATATATAAGCATTCTTCTCATGTTATCTATTACAAGAATCACAGTACCGAAAATGTATTTAGAACTCACAAAGTTTTGCAATTTGTCTAGTTCTTCATCCATTCTTCTAAGGTTCTCTTGAGGGACATTAGCAACCATTGATTCAATATTAGTAACATTAGTTGTTGGTAAGGAGGTAATAGGAAATGAAGTGTTAGTGTATGGAGCTAAATAAAATAGTTAAAATAATGGAAACTAAATTAAATAGCTCAAATTAAACCATAGAAAAGCACTCTTCACAGGAAAATCAATTTTTGCAACAGATATTGCAACTCAGGTTTGTAACTTGGAACCCACAATATTAAATTCAAACAATCTTTGGAATTGAATTACATTAGTCTAGAAAGGACAATGGGGCTGCAACAAGCCCTTACAAAACTTCTGGAAAACACGACTAAATGATTTGCAATAGAAAATCAAAACTTTGCAACAAAATATTTCTCCATCTCCTACAACAAAAAATCTCTCAAAATAATCTTCACCACTCAAATCTGCAACTACTGGTGATGTTCATGGCTCTGCAATCAGCCTACAATATACAAAAAATCCATGAAAATTCCTTCCTGGAGGTATGCCACACCTCCTTGTGTCTTTCCCTGCAATCTGGAAAAAAATTCTCTGAAAATGAATTAATTTCTCTTTTAACAAACTATCGTCTACATGAAATGAAATGTGAGTTCATTTGGTTGAATTTCCTTTCATTCCAAAATCCTCTCTCAAAAATCAATGCTCACCTCTTGGAATCTCCAATTAAATTAAATTGAATAAAATAAGCTTTTGAAAGTTCATGACCCGCGGTGTATGGATGCCAGTGCTTTTATTGCTTTCTTGCTTTCATGAATGAAAGCAAAAATTAGTTTTTCCAAACCTGGGCATGCACCTTCAGGTTCCCTATTTTTTAGGTGTTTTCAATTTTTTTAATTGGAATTTCAAATCAGATTGGTGGTCTCCCAGAAACCCACACCTCCATTTTCTTTTTCTGGCTTTTTGCTTTCAAAGCATTTCATCCACTATCTCCTCTTATCCTATTTTCTTCAAATTTACTCCAAATTGCAAATCCAAATTTTAAACATGAAATAACATCCAAATGCACATCAAAATATGAATTTCACAAGACAAAACATGAAATTCAATTCACATCAAAAATTACAACTAAAATTAAACATCTTTTTGTTGATATAGGATAGCCACTATGTCATGGATTTTCCTGCATCAAGTGTCAAGGGTATGGTCCATAGTGGGTTGACTAGTGTCAAAACTATGAGTGAAAGAGTTGTAAAACCCAAGATCCATGGAGAGTGATGTATCACAGGATGACATGAGTCTCGAACTATGTCTCATGATAGTATTGGCAATATGACACTAGGTTGTGAAGCTCATACAAGTTTCACAAACCTAAGGTGCACCCAAAATGGAGAGTAGGCACTAGATAAATGTAACAAACACTTAAAAATAAGAAATGTAATGCAAAGAAATAGAAATTTCCAAATTGTAAAAAAGGTAATGTTCTAATTATACTATACAAAAACCTGAAAATGATGTCTTTTAATTCCAATTTTGATTTTGAAATGCACTTGAATTTGACCAATTAACTGAAATAAGAACCTGAATACAAAAACAAAAAATGCAAACAACGAGTTTTTAATGCCCAAATATTCAAAAACAAGCTTGATCAGGGACTCATTCACCCATGGGTGAATGGGTCTTGTTTCAAGGTTTTGAAAAAACAAATTACAAATTTTGAGTTGATATTTATGTTTTTAAATTTTGGTTGCAAATAGGTAGTTATAGTTTCAAAATTCTAGAAAATCAGATTTAAATGAAAGTGTGAAATGAAGTTAAATGACAAGCAAAAATACCTAATTTGAGATGCAATTTTGATTCAATTTTTCTGATTTAAAAGACTGATCATGCAATTTTATGCAAACACTTTGCAAAATGAATGAGATTTTTAAAATTTTCAGATTTTAAAGAATGCAAAATGCAAACCTAAAACCCTAGATGAGATGTAAACTAATGCAGGTAAACAACCATAAATGAGATGCAACTAAATGCAATGCAATGGAAAGTAATACGAATCCTAGATCTAGGGTTTGAATGGACTCCAATTTTTAGAATTTTGTTGTACAAAGCCGAGTTCACCAAAATGAAATGATGAAAAATAGGGTTTAGTTTGCTTTTTTTTTTAGGGTATGATGGACCTATTTCTCACTATTTCATTAGGAAATGAGATCCACACAAAGAATTGAATTACAACCGTTAGGTGAGTCAACTCAATGAGGGAATCTACTGATTTACTTATGTTCAAGGATGAGGCTAGGTTTCAATCTAGATAACACTTTTGGGAGAAAAACTAAAAATAGTAAATCTACTCATTTATGCTCATTCAAACTTGAAACAAAAATTTAAAGCTCAATATTAATAGAAACAAAAACTTTCTGCAAATTTGAGAAGAGTTAGATACTGTGTACTAGTCACAAAAAGACAATTTTTGAAGGAAAACTGGGACTCATTCACCCATGGGAAAATGGGTCTTTTGTCAGGGATTTCAAACAACTTTTAGGAGCCTTTGGAGGTAATATATAACTTCTGTTTGATCCAGGTTGTAGTGTTGAAAAGTCAAAAATCAGATCTATAAGCGAGTTTCCATGGCTTGATGAAAAATTTGACAACTTTGACAACTTTTCCAATCTTGCTCTCCAAGAGGTATTAAATCCTTCTTCAACCTAAGATCTACAACACAAACACAAGAGGGATTTTTGTTTTGTTTTTGATGAATGGGGGTTTTCCTTGGTCAAACCTTGTTTGGGTAATTAAACCTTGAATTGAAATAATGAAATGTGAAAGGAATAATGAATGAACAATGCAATGTTGCAACTCACCAAACCCTTGAATAAACCTTTGGAATGCTGAAATGTTGATCTTGATCTTGCATGAGATGGATTCAATGGATGTGGATCTTGATGCTTGATTGTTGAATTGAATGCTTGCTTGAATCTTTGAAACCTACATCGTAATGTTAGCTCCAAAAACATGCATGATGCTAAAGACTTTGACATGATGATTGAGATCTTGATTGCTACAATAAATCACTAATAAATTTTCTCTTGAATGCCCTTGATCATAAACTTTTCTATACTTTTTCTCACTTCAAAATGTTAGATATCTTAGGATAATAACCTTGTATTTATAGGTATGTATCCTTAATTTCCTGAAAATTAAACATTACAAGTTGACATTGAAATTTGAATTTAGGGATGCTAAAATACCACCAAAAACATAATTTAAATTTAGGTTCAAAGGCCTAGGGTGGACCCATTCACCCATGGGCGAATGGGTCCTAGGTCCCTATTCCTAGAACACACATTTCTCAAGGTAAAATGTTATGTGTTGGCATTAATTATTGTCGGGTTTCTCCTTGGAAAAATGTAATTTATTAGGCTTGTAGATAAAAAATAGGGCTTATTAAGGCATAATTAAGTCCATTTAAATTAAGAGGGCACAAACAAAATGTGAAAATGTAAAGGAGTACATTTTTCTACACTATAGAAGGTTAACTGTTTTTAGGTTGAGTTGTAAGGGAGTGTAGTAGAAGAGGTTAAAAAATATCAAGAAATGATTCAGGGGTAGTAGAGGAAAATATGAATCGTGATCTAGGATGAGGCTAAATGAGAATCTAAGCTAGGGAGAGATAGGTAGAAATTTAGAATAATAGTGATAGAGGGGGGACTAGAAGGATCATCTAAAAGAGGAATGGAAGAGGTAGGAATTAAAAGAAATAATGTAGAGTGAGGTAAGATTAATTGGAATAGATTGAAATTACATTTTCATTTATTTAAATAGATTGAGGCTAGGGCTAGGGTAAAGAGTTGGGTTGAGGTGAAGGTTTAGGTTTGGGCTGGGGTTGGATAAGGGGATCAAGTTGAGGTTGAAAATGTGAGTGAGGATAGGGACAAGCTTGGTTTTTAGGAGTTCTAGGAGGCCTAAGTTGTGTTTAAGGTTGGGGAGAATGAGTTGTAGGGTAGGCTAGTCCAAGAGAATGGTTATTAGGATGGGGTTGGACTTAAGGAGAAAGGTATAAGTCTTAACTAGAGGAAGATCGAAAGAGGGAAGAGTCTTAAGCAAGGAAACAATATTTTTGTTTAGAATATAAATTTTAATTCTAAATGTATTATCATGTTGAGTTTAGGGTAGGCTAGAAAATTTGGTGATGAAAGAATCAATGAAAAATTTCCAAGTTATGAGAGTGGTTAGAACTCGTGATAATGGATAGTGAATACCTAATTATGATAGAAATACTTGATGCATTGGTGGATCATGGATTGAAAAACCTACATAGCTTCAAGCTATAGATAGCCAAAGAGAATGTTAAAATTGTATGACATGGGAACAATACGGTAAATAACTTCTAGGTGTTTGATTCCTAGTTAGGTGGTTAGATTGATACAATAAGTTTATTAATAAAAAAAGTCATTACAAAATTTTAGGGATACATTTGTTGCAACATATGATTCCTAATGAAGGCGCTCATATTATAAATATGTTCCTTAGCAACAAATTTGAAAAAAAAAATAGGGTCAACCATATTCCCACCAATGATCTTATAGATTCAATATACTTCAATATAAAGAGGTATATGAATCCATTCAAAGGGATATATCTCACCATGAGAGAAGTTAATGATGTGAATATAAATTGACCCAAAAGACGAGGGACCTACATTGACGAAATTAGAGAGAGGAGAGGAGGAAGTGGGATGATAGATTAATGGAAGAGGAAAACGAAAATGAAACTAGATCTAAATTAATTTACTTTTTATCATGGAGGAATGGGTTGGTTAGTATTTTCAAGTTAGCATTATGAGGAGATATTTAATTATTACCCTTATCATTCATACCCTCAACATGTATAACATTTTTCAATGAGATCCTAGATCTAGTGATATAGTTGCATACACTTCTTAGTATCATGCCCAACTCATAGTGATACTAGAAGTAGGACTTCATGTCATTTCCCCTTGGAAGAAGTAGAATAATATTCAAGGATGTAATAGGAGGAAACCAGTTAATTTATTAGCAAGATTTTTTTGGAGGATCAAAAGAAGTTAACCCAATAGCTAAGTAAAGTTCATCTCGAATTTTATGGATTGACATAAACAAGTGATAAAGTAGAAGACATAAGTGTAGTTGTATCTATGTGTTTCACAAAATATTTAGATGAAGGTTTAGGTTGAAATATGCTATTTTTATTATTATGTTTATTCAAATAATTAGAAGAGAATGAAGTAGAAGGATTAGAAAAATAAACAACAAAAGTAATCAAGGGACAAAGGGCCTTGAGTTGGGAAACTATCTTTTGATATTTTATAGGGAAACATAAAAGGTCTAGAAAGGAGGCATACTTCATGAGGATAATATTCTTATGAATAGTAGGGAGAATATTTCCAATAAACAATCAATAGATATCATTATCAAGAAAAAGCATAATAAATTTGAGATAAGAGTGCATTAGTGAAGCATAAAGTTGGTTAATCATTACTTGGGGCCCTCTTAAAGAGAAAAATTATAAAATCAATTTGTGGGATAATGTTGACCTTAAAATGCAATAAATCATAGAAACCATGCCTAACTTTTTAAAAGTTAAATGAAAATAAATTATTTATATATATTTTTCTTAAATATCATTTATAAATATTCTAATCATACAAGAATCTATGTGATAACACTTTTTCACACATATTAGAGTCTAATAAAAGCTCCTTACAAGTACACACACTAGAAACCATTTTTTCATCTTGATTATCATTTACAAATATCTTGTTCATAAAAGAATCTATGTGAGGTAAATACAAGATCTTGTGAGCACCTATTATAAATTAATGCAAAATCCTTATGGAAACATACACTAGAAATCACTTATAAAAGACCAAGAGCCACTAGTTACAAATATAATTTATGTAGAAATCACATTCACATTGGAAGCTAACAATAGAAAACCAAGAGTTGCCATTTAGAATTTCACCTTAAATATCCTAATGGAGATTGTAACTTAGTTCTCCATAGTAAGATTTAATGATTTAACCAAGTTCAAGTCCTTGGACAAATTATTTACTTTTTTTTTACTTCAAGAGTTATTTTATTTTCTATAAATATAATTTTAAAGATCTATCTAAACTACTAAGTAGATTTATGAAGACATAAATAGATAAGAAAAGACATTTTACTATCATTTTAATTTTAATTTTTGCAAATTATCTACTTTAATTTTTATTTGAATTTTTTTATTTTTTTATACTAATAAAACAAATAATACAACACACAAATAATTATAAAAAAATAAATGACATCATTAATATTATGTTTATTATTAAATGACATCATTAGTATTATATTTATTATATTAATTATTTGATGTATAAATGATTAACAAATTTAGGAGGCTATTATGTATATGATCACGGTATGAGACGTGTCACTAAATATCTCTTATTATAACAAGTTTTGAAAAAAAAATAAAAATACAAAACTCGATTGATAGAAAATTTATAAATATTATTATTTAATTTTAATAAAGAAAAATAAATTAAATATCTTTCTTATTTGTTTTCAATAATTTTGATTCTAAGTGTAAATCTTATGGATGTAACTATGACAAGTGTCTCACTAAAATTAAAGATTTATAAAAGTGATTGTATATCTAATATGTTTTTAAAAAGTTGATTTAGTAGTGATGTGGAACATCATCAAATAGTAGTCCATAATTCCATGGTAAATGGTTTGATTATTAAATCATACAAATAATAAGCTAAATTTTAATGAGGGGCTTGGCTAAGAAGTTGTGTCCCCAACTTTCCCTTTTGTACATTATTTCACTATAATGCTGGGTAGGTCAAGCTCATAATTTCAAAACTATTCTCAATGACTTGTCCCACTTTCTTCCTATATGATTAGATTGAGACTAATTCATAAGTGTGAACAAAAAACATATAAGGGAAGAATATGGGGGAAGTGGGGCGCATATTAGTGGAAGTCCATTGATTTTTTAACAAATCAAAAACTTATATATAGGGAGTGGGGCACAAGATAGTGCAAGTCCATGAAAGGAATTCTTTATTGATTTCTAATGAAAGTGAAACACAACAAATCAAAGCCCCACATGTATTAAGATAAAAGCAATTGATGTGATAAATAGAAAATCTTAATAATTATTATAAAGATATGGGAAAGTCAAAATTATGGGTCTAGATTCAATTTGATTGATAGTTTAAATATTATATTATTTTATTGATCTTATTTTATATTTAATTATTTAGGTTTGTATGTAAGTTTTCATAATAATTATATTTTAGATAATGATTATTATGGATTTTTTTGAGTTTTTAATCATATGGTTTTTTCTTGTAAAATATATGTCGTTTTTATATTATATCTATTTTAATTTTGTATATTTTAAAGTATTGACTATCAAAGACTTGCTAAATTTTAGAATAATCATGACCCCTTTCATACTTGTTCCAAAAAATCTAAAACATTCTTTCAATGAACTTTATTATTATACAAAATTAAACAAAGTTAATTATTTTTAATTTTCACTTCCATAAACTTTTATAAAATAATTCATTCAATTCTAAAATTTCATTTCTATCACGAGCTAGAATCTCACAATATATTGTCTAAGTCACTTAATGAGTAAATTGAATGACATTAGGATGACTACAAGTTGTATTCCTTGTATGTAGATATGTAGGCATGCTAATGGGCACTTTGGTCAAATTTGAGCTAATTAATCAAATATATCTTATTTCATGTGTGATGTATGTCACACTTATATCAAATACTAGTAGACTAAGTTGAATATGCATCTTCATTAAATTTACATTTTCATTATTGAAGACTAGGGTTATGAGGGTAGAATTAGAATTATTTAAAAAATAGGATTAGTATCATTTGTGAAAAGAAGATGAATTAAAATTACTTTATTGATTGAACATCATTTACCCTAATGCATATCTAATCATTTGAGTCTATAGATTTTTAATTAATAGATTAATATAAATATTATTTCATTAATTAAATTATCACATACTTTAACTACAAATTTGTGCCATGTAAACTATATCAAATGGTTTCATCCTATATTTAAGGAATCATTTATGAGAATTTAAATGCTTCAATTTAAATGTATCATTGGATATATAATTTTGTAATAAATGACGGTTTGTTCTCAAAAAAATTAGGTAAAATTCTTAAATATTTTCTAATCTAGGAATATTTATAAACTTGATCTAATGAATTCAATGATATTTTAAGAACACTTAAAGTACACAAAACATCATGAATACATATAGGAATGTTTTATTTCAAATAAACTAATCACTTTATGTACATTTCTCTATAATATAATTTAATAATTTAACCAATTATACAGGAGTATTGCCAATATATTGGCATACAAATTCAAACATATAACATAAATTTTCAAGAATGACATGTGAAATAAAATGTGCATGTATGATCAATCCTTTGGTTTTCTTTCAACTACAAGAGATATAGTGTTGTTTGGGTGCTTTTCCTCCAACCATAGATTAGAGCCCCCCTCATACCTTCCATTTAGAAGTGGCCCTACCCTTCATGAGGCTAGAAGATAAAGATATTTGCAAACAATAGATGCCATCTAATAACTAGTGTATTGTATTGACTTTGTTACATACAATATGTCATACAACTCCAAAAAACTTCTAGCTTAGACGCATGACAATTCCAACTTGCATGCAACCTATTAGACAGTATGAATCAACAATACAAGCAATATTTTTATTACTTTGTACAAAGTTTTCATAATACAATATGACATTGTAAAATGGAGATGTGAATCATTGTTCACACACCTCAATCTAAGTCTTGCCAACATAAGATCATTTATTCACTTAATAGTCAAAATATAAACAATAATGTTCAATACATCTAACAATAGTTTTTACAAACTTTTAAATAAAATTTTAGTAATGCTCTGTATTTTCCTCATACAATATTCTCAATGAAATATACAAATATTATATTTTCTCACATAAAAATATCATAAAGAACATTGCAATAGTGTTTTGTACTTTCCGCATAGTTACAACAAAAATCATACAATATTTATGTATACATATATTACAAAATAATATTGTAACAATGCTCTATATAGAACTCTCAACTTGAATTGACATGCATGTGTGTGTATATATACATACACACACATATATATATATGTATGTATATATGTGCATATATATACATACATATATATATATATATATATATATATGTATATATATATATATATATGTATATATATATATATATTTGCATATATGTATATATATATACAATAAATATCATACAATATTTAAGTATACATATATATACATATGTATATATACACACATATATACACACATATATATATATATATATACACACATATATACATATATATATATATGTATATATGTGCATATATATACATACATATATATGTGTATATATATATATACGTATATGTGTGTGTGTATATATATATATACGTATATGTGTGTATATATATATATATATATTTGCATATATATATATAATACAATATTTATGTATACATTTATTACAAAACAGTAAATATCATACAATATCTATGTGCCCCTATTTCTCCCTTGTCTCCATGCATCCCCTTTTTTTTAACCCAACCAAATTTATTCTTATTTTCTCATCCATATCTACCACTTTGACTTCTCCAATTTATATTTTAAATTTTAAAAATATTCCTATGGAGTGGTGTGGCCTTTCCACTTTACATTGCATAGAATTTCATGGCTGCGTAGGTTTTATTAATTGCATATATTATTTCCATATGCAATTTTTAGTGGGCTCCTTTCCTTACTACTGCCATTATCCACTTAGCCAATCTTTTTAGCTTCCATCGTTCCAGTTCACATGTTGTTTCTTTTAAAAATAGCACTGACTTCTCCCTCACACCTCTTTGTTTCCTTATATTGCTGCCCGATTTAATTTATGGGTTTGTGTTTTTTCCCCTTTTAAATATCTTGTTGAACAACATAAATAATAATATGGTTACATCATATGGAAATATGTAAATTTCAATAATAATATGTGTAAATCAAACCATGAATTCCTCAAGCTGTGAGCTCCGATCAGATCATGTCTACATTAAAGTTTCCTTTTAACATTATTTCATGTATGTCATCAATGTGATGGTGTAAGATCACATCATTCTATGCTTGAAAAATGTATCATTGAAAGAAGTAATTATGTGGGTTATACCAAACAGTGCAATACACCATTTTATCAATGAGGCTAAAAACCAACAATTAATGAAACCCATGTGTTGCCAATGCTGAGAGAAGATATGAACAAAATCAAAACGAACCAAAACTGGAAGAAAAAGAAAATTGACAATATTTTTGGTTGGTGCTTGTGGCAATGGAAAAAGTATCCATTTTTCGTGCTTGTTTGGGCTCTCCTTATTAAATTAAGCATAATGTTGCCTTGATTTAGTGTTGTAATGTGTTTAACACATTCACATTAGGTCTTGGGCCCTTGTGAACTAAGTGGACCTAATTGTACCTTATTTAAGGTGTTGTAAAGTGTTGTATCCCACTTTCACACTAATCAAGGGTTTTCATTATTAATTGGGATTCTTTATGCCTTAATTGGCCTTATTTTGCGTCCACAAGCCTTAATTAATGCATCTTTTCAAGGATAATCCTTACATAAATCAACATCCAATCATAATTCAACTGTTTTTGGATTTTATGGCCTAGATTTAGTGATCTGGGACTCATACACCACCTTGGACGTATGGACCCCACCTAAGTTTTGGGGCCCTAATCTGGATTTCACATTAATCTAAGAATTTCTTGAAAAATGTGTCCCTTAGCTTAGCCTAATGGGACTTATACACCACTTCTGGAATATGAGTCCCTTGTGGCTTAAAATTAAATTAAATTCAAATTCTTGGCAAGATTTTACCCTCCTAGATTTGATGTCGGCTTGTAGTGTTGTAATTTCGAGAAATTTGGCATAAACAAGTATAAATACAAGGTTGTTTCCATCATTTTCACCTAACAAGAAATCAAGTGACCTAAGCTTTCAAGTATTCATGCATCCTAGAAAATTTGAGTTCACAAGAGAATTTAAGTTTTTAAAAGAGCATTCAAGAGTCTTCAAGAGCTGATTATCAAGTGTTTTGGAGCATTACTCAAGTATCAAGCATCGTGTCAAAGTTATCATGCATCATGTTTGTGTTTGAGCTAACAATTGTGATGTAAGGTTTCATGATTCAAGCAAACATCTAATTCAAGATCCACATCATCCAAGCAAGAGTCAAGATCTACATCCATTGGAGCCACTTCATACATGTTTGGAGCCTTTTATTTCTAGGGTTTGGTGAGTTGCAACATTACATTTTGTTCATTCATCATTCATTTATCTCATTTGATTTCATTACAAGGTTTGATTACGAAAATGGGGTTTGACCAAGGAAAACCCCTTTCCACTAAGAAAACAACATTTTTCCCTCTCTTTAGTGTGTGATTTGTAGGCCTGGGTTGAAGACCCTCTAAGGAGCAAGGTTGGAAAAAAGTTGTCAGGTGTGTAAAGTCATCAAAGTTTTCACCTTGTTTACAAGACCATTGAAGGACACCTACAGAGTAGAATCTTCTAGTTCAAATCTAGAAACTAGGTGAAGACAAAGTAGAGATTGAAGAGAAGATTCATATCCAAATCATCTGAAAAATCCAAACTAGACTAATACGCCACTTTTGGTGTATGGGTCCCAATACAGTCAAATTTGTAGATTTCAGGAGTTCCAGACTTTTCTTTGTCAAATTTTTGTTCCTACCTAGAAACCCTAATCTGGGACTAAATCACCCAGTCTGGCATATGAATCCCAACAGGCCTTAAAATCAATATTTTTAGCATTCTAAGTCTTCATTCAAGCTTCTACAAATTTGTAGGTGCACACCCTTGATCTTTCACTTTGTTATTCCATTTTGCATACATTTCTAGGTCATTTCTTGTGGTTTTGCATATCATTAAGTTTCATAATTAGGTCTTGCATGTTGCATGTATTTCCAAGACCTAGCTTGTTGGTGAACCCCCCTTTAGTCATTAATCATACCCTAGGACAACCCTATTGCAAGATCTATTTCCCCTTTCTACATTGGATTGAGATATCTAGGGTTTCTTTGAGTGAAAAAAGTGTGAAATAGGAATCATCTCTCCTCAAGGATAGAAAGCCTCCCTTCCCTTCTACTTATTTCCATTGTTTCAGTGTTGATCGTCTGCCCACTTGTGTGCTCCTGCACCAGGTATGTCAGGTAAGAAAGATTGTGAGCATAGGCTCACAATAGTGGAGTTGAATGGCAGAACCATTATTTTAGATTGCAAAAAATATACAACAAACTCCATCTCTATGAAATGTGCACAAGGTTATTTCTTCTTTCTCTTTTTCTAGCACTTGATCGACACAAGCACCATCCTCCTTCCAAAAATCCATTCACCACCCTTCTCTCCTCTCATGGATTCACATCCACCATGTACCGTCCTCCTCTGCCAAATCATTCCTTCTCTTGGCTCCTCATTTGTGGGATTAATCCCACCGCAAACCGATCACCTCCACCAAAATATTCCTACCCACTCATCCACACACAAGTCGACATGATCGACTTTATAGAAATTAAAGATTTCCATATCCTCTTATATTTTCCCCTCATCATACTCTTCAATTTCTCCTCTCATAAATGAAGGTAAACAAAAAACATGACTGAATTCAAAAATTTCAAAAAATACCTCATCCTTCTTTGCTACTGTGACATCTTCCTCTGTAATGTTGTCTTCAACTACTGCAACATATTTCTCTCCTTTATTCATTGCAATCTTCTCAAACCACTCACTCTCTATTTCTGAAATTTGTGCCAAAAAATCTTCTTCACCTTTTCCATTCGCTGCAACCTCCTCGTTGCTCACTTCATTATTTTCTTCGTCACGTATTGCTACATCCAATTCCACTTCTTCACTGCTCACCTCTTCATTTTCACCCTTTTTCTCCATTCCTTCCTCATGGAATGTCTTCGATGCAACCTCATGCTTATCTTCATCATGCTTGACCAATTCTTCTTGTTTCCTTGCTTCCAATCTATCCATTCTCATGGTTATATCAACCATCATCAAGGAGATATTCCTCTTTTGGTACTGCCACCATCCATCCCATATGATGGGATTCTTTCTCACAAATATCCCCATCCCACTTACTGCAATATTTTGCAATCCACATCACACTCTTCACAATATATGATTCTTCATGGCTCTTTAGATCCCAACTATTCAGGACTTCACAAACCTGCAACAATTCTCACATGAGCTCTTCTCCACTGCTCTTCACTCTCCACCTGCAGGTCTTGACATAGGCTAACTCACATTTGGCGCTCTACCTATGTGCTCCAAACCTTTGGCTTTGATACCAATTGATGCAAGAGGGTAAAACACAACTTTGCTGCCAAAGCCAAAACCTTACACAACTTCACAGATTTATTGCCAACTTGATGTTAAATAAGCTATTACTTTGCCAAATTCAAACAAATCTTAATTCCATTTGAAATTGGAAACAAATCAATTTATCACAAACATTTCAACTGAAATAATATCACAATCAATCCATTCCAAATTGAATTCTCAATTCTTTGGTTACATACAAAAATATAATCTGCATACAAGAATTTATTTTTAAGTCCTTTGGCCTCTTAATTGCCTGTTTCCCTCCTCAACATTCATCACATTCTTCCTTATTTTCATAAATATGGTTGTGGCTGAATGTTTTAATTCACCACTTAATTTTAAATTTCCTCCCTCTCTGTCTACACACTAACAAAATTCTCATGCAAAATCGATTCTCAATTCTTAACATGCCATGAATATGGTGCTTCTCTTCAAGTATCTCCACTACCCCTCTATAAGATTTTATGCTATTTCATCAAAATTATTCCTCAAATTACCCCTCTTTCTCTTACCCACGAGTTGTCTTCCTTTTCTCCTCTACTTGGTTCCCTCTCATAAGGTTTTAAAATTTGCATTTTAAACTTTAACATGGTTATTCAATACTCCAACTGCCCCTCAATCTATGCACCCCTATTTCTCCCCTGTCTCCATGCCTCCCCTATTTTTAACCCAACCAAATTTATTCTTATTTTCTCATCCATATCTACCCCTTTGACTTCTCCAATTTGTATTTTAAATTTTAAAAATATTCCTATGGAGTGGTGTGGCCTATCCACTTCACATTGCATAGAATTTCATGGTTGCATGGGTTTTATTCAATGCATATCTTATTTCCATCTACAATTTTTAGTGGGATCCTCTCCTTACCACTGCCATTATCCACTTAGCCAATCTTTTTAGTTTCCACCGTTCCATTTCATATGTAGTTTCTTTTAAAAACAACACTGAATTCTCCCTCACACCTCTTTGTTTCCTTACATTGCTGCCCCATTTAATCAATGGGTTTGTTTTTTTTTCCCTTTTAAATATCTTGTTGAACAAAAACATAAATATTGACATGGTTACATTGTATGGAAATATGAAAATTTCAATAATAATATGTGTAAATCAAACCATGACTTCCTCAAACCATGAGCTTCGATCAAACCACATCTACATTAAAGTTTCCTTTTAACATTATTCCATGTATGTCATTAATGTGATGTTGGTGTAAGATCACATCATTCTATGCCTGAAAAATGTAGCATTGAAAGAAGTAATTATGTGGGCTATACCAAACTGTGCAATACGTCATTTGACCGATGAGGTTGAAAACCAAAAATTGATGAAAACCATGTGTTGCCAATGTTGAGAGAAGATCCGAACAAAATCAAAATGAACCAAAACTGGAAGAAAAAGAAAACCAACAATATTTTTGGTTGGTGTTGATTGCTTGTCCACTCATGTGCTCCTACACCAGAATGCAATTATTATCATAACATGTTTGATTAATCTTTCCAAACGTAGACCACCAAAAAACTTTATAATATATTGAAACTATTTAATTATGCTATGGTTGGTGATCATATATATTCGTAAAAAAGGGTACTATTCATAGTTGTTTCATTTGAGACTATCACAATCTCCAAACAAAATTCATATACATTTGGATAAGTCTAAGACATTTTAAGGTTGAGATTGTATATACAATCCCAATTTTATTGGAAACTTACACATACCTTATTAGGGTTGATCATTATCATAAAACCTCATTCATAATTGAAATATATTGAAATACCTTATAAAGATTAAATAAAATACTCAATCTCGTTTACATGCGAGATCACACATAGTCTTGTCAATGGATAGATAAAATTACTAAATTAAATTTACAATGGAGACCCTATATCTAGACCTAACAATGGTTGATTATAAACTGATCATAGCCATATTTATAATGAAAACTCATTACATACCCAACAATGGTCATTGAAAATACACAACCATATTTACTATCTCATTACAAACATAACAATAGTCATGAGATTATTCATAAGCATATTTACCTACAAAATAACAATATATGGTTAAAGGATTATACATACTCATCTTTACAAAAATAACTATTTACTAACACGTATATGGTCAAGTGACTATATATAGTCACATATTTTATTATTTATTCATTGACTTGCAAATGGTCTAATACAATATAGAGTCTCATTTTACATAAAAAACTATACTTTGACCTATATATGGTCAGTAAAATAAAATATGTACAATAATATTCATATTGGGGACTATACTTTGTGCAATACAAGGTTGACCCTATACTAAAATAGAGTATAGATAGTAAGATATATAGAAATAGAGCAGTCTAGTCTAGTTTACTATTGAAACTATTTTATAAGAAATGTATACATGAAGCACATCATTATATGGAATGAGAATCATTTGATAGAATACTCAACTATATTAATAAAAAAATTTATAAGAATACCATGAGTATTACATTAAGATAAAACCCAACTCGTTCCAATATTTTATCAAACAAAAACTAGGCAACAACTAATACAATTCACTAAAAACAAGATAACTAGCTGTAGATACATAAACTTTTTAATTTTCTATTATGTTTAATGAATGTTTAAGTATAAATTTATGAAATCATACCATTGTAGAGAATATATGAGTTGAAAATATACATGATTATATTATGATTCACATTATTTCTCCTTGCAAAACCTTATAATCTTTTTCCAAAAAAATCCTTTTCTCTTCCCATATATATCCTTCCCTCTCTCTCTCTCACTCCTTTTTTATTTTAACTTCTATTTCATTCTCCCATAAATTTGGGAAAAGAAAAACCACTTCTTTATTACATGAGGGATAACACTTTCCATCCATTGAAACCTCATTACACATTTCACTGCAAACTTTCCCAAAAGCCCCATGAGGAGTACATTGATGGTGATCTCTAAAGGGTCTTTATAAGTCTCCTTAAATTCAAACTAAATTCTATCTCTTCTAGTCATGAATATAAACAAACAAAAAAATGATTTTTTAAAATAAAACCAAAACAATTTTAAAACGTAATTAATTAATTAATTTTTAATTTAAACTATCACCTTCTTATAATATCAAAAAGATAGGGGAAATAAAAATCATAACATATAATAATGATGACATAGTTGATGTCTTCAACATCGATTAGAAGATCAAGACAATACTCTACCATCCATATTAGATCAAATTCCACATAAAAACACAATACAATCACAACACTCAACAAAATGTAACAAACTAGAATTTTGCACTTTAAGAAAAGTCAATAAGAAAATAACCAATGATGCACATAGAAATATGAAATAAAAAATAACAAATTTTGACAAAAATGACATCACTAAAAACATAGGAAAATCTAGTGGTGTGAGTAACTTTTCTCAAATGTATGGTATGTTTTTCTGATTTGACTCAATCTTTTTCCTTCTCCTTGATGATGCTCTCCCTCCTCGACTAGGAGTGGGAACTAAATTTTCTTGCATCCACCTCATTCATTGACAAGGTAGTTATTATATCATCTTTATAATCACACAAGTATTTAAATAAACATAAATAAAATTGATAACTTATTCATAAAAAATAACAAGATGAAAAAATTACACTAACTTTGATATCATTATTCCTAATCCACCTGGATACATATCAAAATAATCACTTCATGAAAAACATAACTATTCTAACATATTAAAAAAATTACATATTTAAATGCATCATCTAATGTTAAAAATAAGTAATTAAAAAATAACATATTTAATTGGTTAAAAATGGGGTGTAACAAATTTGACATATGTAAGCTCCGATATGTAACATCTACCCAATAACTGTAATGACAATTGTTGGAGAGGAGACCGTTGGAGAGAAGACTAGTTTGGTGGCGGGCTTGAGTGATTTGAATTTGAACTCAAGCCCTAGGAATCATGGCCATTTTTAGTTTGGCCAGTCTACGGATTTGGGGCTTTCTAATGCTACAACTGGGAAGGATAGATCGTGTGGTGTGGATGCATTGTTGCTCTCTGGTGGAGAGGCTGGGAAGGATGGGTCGTGCAGTGAGGATGTGGTCAAAGATGCACTCTTTGAAGGTAAGTGTGCATTTGGGGCCTTCAAGGAGTCTTGTGATGGATGCCCATCAAAGGAGGCATTTCCAAAGGACCATGGGGATATTGTGGCCATTGGTAATGATGTACAGACCCCATATGGGGAATCATTTACGGATAATTCGAGTATTCCATGAATTGAGCTTGCTCTGGTGGGTGGTTGTCGGTCGGTAGGGCAATCATCCTTGTTGGGGCAGAGATGGTCTTTTTACCTCTAAACTTAAAGGAAAAGGTGTAGCATATGAGTTCATGTCTTCTTCTAACATTGAAGGTGGCTTTGCCTTGTCTGTTCCAGACTCTCTTGTTGACAAAAATATTAATAGAATGGATTTATGTCTGGTTGATAGGTTTTTAGGTCCATGAGTTAATATTGAGGAAGTCCGCACTTGGGTCCCTAAGAAGTGGGCATTAAAATGTCAGGTTGAAGTTGTGGCTATGGCTAAAGGTTTCTTCTCCTTTTCCTTTTCTTGTGATGAAGACTTGAGAGCAGTGTTTGTGAAAGGACCATGGTCATTTGGGCATCTAACCCTAGTTCTTCATCCTTGGGAACCTGGGATGGAGTTGTCCAAGTGCCTCTTTCATTCAACCCTTGTGTAGGTTAAGCTACCAAACTTTCCTTTGGAATATTGGGACGAAGAATTGTTTAAGGTTGTGGCTAACTCTTTTGGGTGGATTGTTTCTATTGATGAGGCCACCCTCTCTAGGAAATGACTAGTGGCAGCTAGATTTTGTGTCATGATTGACCAAGACACTGTGATGCATGAGTTCTTCCACCTAAACTCAAAGGTGGGATCTTGGAAGCAGAAAATTGTATTTGAAAATCTCCCTTTTTCCTGCTTCAAATGTAAAAAGGTAGGTCATTGGGCTAAGGATTTCCCTGCTAAGGTGGCCTCACCCAAGGCTGTTCAATAGACTAAGGTTTGGAAGGTCAAGGAGGCCAAGGAGAATTTGGCTCCTTCGGATCAAGGTGAGTCAATTGCTGGAAATGGTGTGGAGGGTGAAGTTAATATTGAAGATCATTCGGTCCCTCATCTTGAGGTTGACAAGGAGTTTGAGAAAATTGTGGATGTGGTTGCGGGCCAATCTATGAATCAGGATGTGGATCATGTTTCAGATACTTTGTGCTCCCCTAAACAGACTATTCTGGGGCCTTTTGTTGCCCCGTCTTCCCCTTTGGATCATGCATCTAGGCTAGCGGTTGGTGATGGTGCTTTGGTGGTGGTAGATACAGGGAGTAAGGATGAAGATGGTTTTATTCAGGTGAGAGGTAGAAGGAAGAAGTCCTCTAATTCTCCTCCTCCTCAACCCCACAAAGGTGTTACCATGAGAAGGAAGAAAGTGGATTGTGGGTCTGAGTTGAGGGGCCAGGGAAGACCATCCCTGCAGAAAAGTAGGGAGAGGGATTGCAAGCAGGATATTGCAGAAGGGGTTTAGAAAACCCTTTTTGATTTGTGCTCAAAGAGTACCCCCTCATCGTGCAAATGAAGATTATTTCCTAGAATATCAGGGGGCTAAATAATATGCACTATAAACAAGACCTCTTGAAGAACTTGGTCCGGGACCATAAGCCAAACATTTTGTTGATTCAAGAAACAAAAATACAAATTGATAAGTTGGAAGCTTTGAAGAACCCATTTTTTAAGGATTGTGGTTCTAATGGGGTTAGCTCTGAGGGAGCTTTAGATGGCGTCACAAATTTTTGGAATGCTAAGTTGATTAAAGGTGTCCCGATAGTGGAAGGTTTTAATCATGTGGAGACGAAGTTGTCTGGATTAGGGATTCTTACTCTTGGGTTATTTATAATGTGTGTGCTCCTAATCTGAAAAAGATCCAGGAAGAAGTTATGGGATGATCTTGGGTGTCTTAGGATAAATTTTTTGGATAGCCCTTGGCTTGTGATGGGAGACTTTAGCACTCCTTTGTGTGATAACAAGAAAGTGGGTGGTTCGCTAGCCAATCCGGAGATCCATCTGGATCTAAGATTGTTCATTGATGATAATGCTTTTATTGATGTTAAGATGACTGGAGCTAAATATGTTTGGTCTAATAGACACGGTGTGGATAATATTCAAGTTAGATTAGATAGAGCTTTAACATGAGCGTCCTGGTTTGCGGATTTTGCTTGTTCCCTATCTTCTATCACAAGATGTGGTTTTGACCATTTCCCTATCTCTTTTGTTGCTGATAGGCTTGGGGGTAAGAAAATTTTTCCTTTTTGGTTTGATGCTATGTGGTTAAGGGATCCAAGGTTTATGAATTGGATTAAGAAATAGTGGCAAGTGAACATTGATGGTTGTGCAATGTTTAGAGTTGCCAAAAAAATGACTTTTTTCAAAAGAAATCTCAAGAAATAGAATAAAGAATTGTTTGGTCATATTTTTGAATCTAAGAACTTAGTTCTTCAAAATTTGGATGGTATTCAAAATTCCATTCAGTCATAGGGATTATCAGAGGATCTCCAGTTACAGGAGGATGGCCTTCTCGCGCAGCTGTATGATATTGTTGCTAAGGAGGAAGATTTCGGGAGGTATAGATCTCATGCTATTTGGTTGAATTCTAGAGACTGCAACTCTAAGTTATTTCATCTCACTACCCTCAGGCATAAATCATCTAATAGAATCTCCTCGATTTTGGCTAATGGCTTGCTGTTGGAGAATGAGGAGGCTATTGGGAGAGCAGTTACTAGTTTCTTTGAGAACCTCCTGAAGGACGATCTGACCTAGGACCAAAATTGTGTGGAAGCTTCATTGGGGGTCATTCCTAAAGTTGTTTTAGAGGTTTTGAATAAGGAGCTCACTGTTATCCCTTCAGCCTTGGAAGTAAAGGAGGCAGTTTTTTCTTTTGAGGGAAACAAGGCCCCTAGACCTAATGGTTTTCCTTTCCTATTTTTTCCAGTCATGTTGGGAGATTGTTTTGAAGGATGTGATCAATTCCACCAAGGATTTCTTTGGGTCCAGAAGATTACTCAAAGAACTGAATGTGACATTCATTACATCCTGATTCCCAAATCTTCTAATGCTAATAGCTTTGGTGAGTATCGCCCGATCAGTCTATAATTCTATTTACAATTTTTTTTTGAAAGTGCTTGCTACTAGACTACAAAAATTCCTTCTGGACTTGATCTCTAAGCATCAAAGTGGTTTTGTTAAGGGTTGTCAGATCCTTGAATCTATTATAACTTTGCATGAACTTGCTCATTCTATTAATACTTCTAAGAAACTAGGCTTCTTCCTAAAGTTGGACCTTCTTAAAGCTTATGATAGGGTGAACTGGAGATTTCTGTTGAAAGTGTTGGATCACTTTGGTTTCTATAAGAAGTTTCTTCAGCTTGTTGAACAACTTATCTCTACTCTGTCTTTTGTTGTGTTGGTGAATGGTTCTCCCTCCCCTTTTTTCTAGAGTTCGCGTGGGCTGAGATAGGGAGATCCTATCTCATCACTACTCTTCATTCTAATGGCGGAGGCTCTTGGTAGAAATATTTAGAAGGCTTTATCTATTGGATCTTTGAAGGGCCTCTCTCCTTCTTCTAGATGTGATCCTGTTACCCATCAAAAAATTGTTGATGACACAATTTTGATGGGTGGATCCTTTGTTTGTGAAGTTAGAGCTATTAATAGGCTAATTGAGGATTATGAGAAGGCATCTGGTCAAAGGATTAATCTCCCCAAGAGTCATTTTTTTTTCCTTAACAAACTAGAAGCTTTGTAGTTAAAGCTTTCCAGAATATTTTCATGCAATAGGGGTGATCTCTTGGCTACTTATTTGGGGCTCCCTTTGTGTATCTCTAAGATCCCAGAGTCCTTATGGTTGGGTCTATTGGATAAATTAAGTAAAAAGTTGGTGGGTTGGAAAGGTTTGCTCCTCAACCAAGTGGAAAGATTCAACTCATTTCTTCCACTCTCCAAAATTTTCTATATGCTATGAGTCTCTTTAGAATTCCTGTTAAATTTGAAGAGAAAATGGAACAAGTTATGACAAGATTCTTATGGTCGGGTGTTGAATCCAAAGCCAAAATTCCTCTTGTGGCATGGGATCTGGTGTGTAGACCAAAGAAATGGGGTGGGCTTGGCATCAAAATTTTTAAAAAGCTTTTAATATGGCTCTTATGTCAAAAAATGTTTGGAGGTTCCTAAATGGGGAAGTGGGGTGGGTCTCTAACAGGATGTCGTTAGGTCCTAACACTTTAGTGAATAATCATGTCAATATTATGACTGGGCAGTGTCCAATGACTGTATGCAATAGAAGATATCTTAACTTCTCTCTCTTAGGCTTCCTAACACTAACCAACTAAATAAAAGTTCTAGACTAAGGAGCCTCTTATCTTGAAAGCAACAAATCATCTATCTAGAAAGCGGGAAAATGACTCAACCCAGAAAACAAAAAACTAAGAATATGAAAAGCATTACCACTAAACTAGAAAGCATGGAAACAATTAATCTAAAGAATGTATAAATTGCTGAAGAAGTAAAACATGTAAATAAATTAGGAAAAAATTATCTAATGCAAAAGATAACAAGCCGACTGCTAATCACAAAACAATCAATCAGAATTAATTGAAGAAAGGTGCTCTAGACATTCAAATGTTAAGCTTAGAAGTATGGACTTAGTTACAACCTGCAGGATTGACACCAACAACATAACATATACTCATGAAAGTGAAATGAAAATTCAACTGTTATCTACTAAAAGAAAATGCATAATAGGAAATAGAATACTTATCTATCTATAACCCTCGAGTGGCCAGCTCTTGAGTGTGTCTACTGCTACTTCAGATCACATGCACTGGAAAAATCTCTAAGTTACTTCATTCCAAAGATTTTATTCACATTTCTTAATAATTCAAAGAACGAAGGGGAAAATCATTTTCACTCATATGGTAGTTTTTACTCAAAAGACAGTTTGGTAGCATAGCGATAATCTTCTTCTCTATTCATTATTTGCAACAGTTACATATTTATATGAAGAGAAGTAACAAAATCCTACTTCTTAATTAACAAAGTCTCTTAATAGATTGCCAGTAATAGATGGACTTTATAGCCCATGACATACAATATTAAAGAGGCTCGTACGAGCCATAAAGTTTTTGAAACTGAAAAATAATAGACTATGAAGACTCGGTCCAAAACGTGCGCTCTTGAAATTATGGCGCCCACTTGCTGGTTTTCAAAAGTGTCAAGATCTGTGTTCATTTCACTTTTGATTGGAATGGTGATTGGGAGTGGAGTTGACCTACGAAATGCTCAAAGACTAAACCATTAAATCAACATAAATAAGCTTAGTTTTCCTAACTTCAAGAAGTAAATTTTATACGCTTATTCATAAAAAGAGAGAAATTATTTTTCCTAAAGGTAATCAATTGGCAGGGTAATTTGGGCTGAAAAGGTTTAGATTTTCATATTGAGGCCATTTTGTTGATGAGGTTATTTTTACCTCATCATTTCCTCCCCTTCCTAAGTTCGAGTAGATCCTCCTGCTCTCTGATATGCCCCATGTCCTTCATTCCTCCTATTCATCTCCTCATACTTGGCACTGAGATCATGCACATCATCTACCTCTGTGTCCAATAGCTCTGGGTTCCTCAAGAATCCCTAATGAAAAGTGACCCTTTGTCTCCACCTGACAAAACTGTCCTCATTTTGGTCCAGGTTGGTATATACTGAAGGAGGTGGTGAAAGAAGCAAGGGGGGTCTGTACCTCATACAAATCAAGTTAATCTATAATTCTTCAAGAATTTTGGCTAAAGCTACTGCTCTTTTGTAGGACCATATAATATTAAGGGGTGAAATTATTTCCATTTTCTTGAGATGCATAGGAAGAGGGGTATACCTCTATTCACATGCATGCCATGCTGGTCCTATTAAGTGTGGCCCTTGTTCTTGAAAGTGATCATGACATAGTAGGAGATTGTTATTGAATTTGACCTGTACTTCCTTTTTAAGTTTGACACCTAGGAATTGTTTCTTGAAAGAGAAAAGCTTTCTATGAGGGTACCTCATTTGCAACCCTACAATCTTTTCCTCCTGTGCATATTCTCTTGATCTGTCTTTCCAGTGAAGTTGATTTTTCATTGTAGACAAGAATGACCTCAACTCTACTTCTCCCACAAAGAAGTTGATAAAGAAATTTGGATATTTCTCTAGGAGCATATTATGAATAGAGAACTCACACAACAAATTTTGTTGTTCAAGGAGTGACTCAACAATTTTTTTTTACAAATTCTCAATCATTAGGATCGTGTGGCTGGTTCTAGTGAATTCTTTGCAATTTCCATCTTAAAAGATTCTCATTAAGAAACATGGAGTACAACCTAGATGGTCTTCTACAGGATAATAGTAATTCACCAATTCCACAGGCATCTTGTTTTCCCCTATATGCCTGATGAAAAGATTCTTTTAACATTACAAATTCCCTTTTTAACCTATTATTATCAAATTGGACATACTTCAAGAGATAACAATGCTCTATTCATTTCATTAATATTGGGGGAATGTGTACCTAGAACTAGTCTATAATAATAGGTTCAATTTGTGTCCCCTTTGATTCCATGACTAGTTGAGTGTCACTCTCCTACATAACTCCACAATTTTACTCATAGAGGCATTTAATTCAATTTCCTTTCTACTCTTTTCTTCTTCAAAAGCATTGAATAATTGCATAAAATTAATTTTCAAATCTTGAATACACTTATCTTTTTCACACAGAGAAACTTGATGTTGCTGATCCTGTTGATTCCATTGCTGAAGTTGGTATTGCAACTGTTCAATAAGCTTGTCTTTTTCCTCTATTTGTGCTATCAGCTTTTCAATTTCCTAATCTCTTTTATGTACAATGGAAATTTGCACCTCGATTTCTTCTTTCTGCTGGTTAATCTATATTTCGTCATCCTACAACTTGGCTTTCAACCCCACAATTTCTACCTCTAACTTTTTCAATTCCTCAATTTTCTAACTAGATTCTATATCTCCTGTGTCCACAGGGAAAGATGCATGATGAATTTCCTCATCGGAATGAGGCACATTGTCCTCCTTAGTGTCCTCAAGAAGGGATGAGTGAGGCACTTCTTCCACTTCTTCATCAATATGGGGTGCATTTTCTGCCTCAGTGTTCTCAGGAAGCACTTCTATTTCTTCAGTATTCTCAGTATGAGGCATACTTCCTTCTTCAGTTTCTACAAGTAAAGAGGAGCAAGGAATTTCTCCATCAATATGAGTTATATCTTCTTCTTCATCAGTATCCACAAAGAAGGATGCATGGGGAGTTGCATGAGGCACTTTTTCCACAAATTCAAGTATACTTCCCAATTTGTCAAGGAAAGGAGAGACTCCTCCCACAGGTTCATCTTCATTATGCTCTAAGTGTGGTGATTGTGTTTTCTCCCCTTCCTATTCTTTAGGTGATAGGGTTTCTTTGTCCTTTTCCCTGGGAAGTTCATCCCCTTTCTTTTATGTTTCATCTATTTCCTCATTATCAGGTGGACTATCAATTTCTATGACTTTTATTAGAGTCTTGGTCTTCTTTCTTTTTGAAGTGCTGCCTATGTTCTGGGGCTCAATTTCATTGGACCCTGAAGATAACCTTTTACTCCTCTATAGGGGAGGATTTTTCTGAAAAGTGACTTTACTTTATTCTTTTTCTTTCGGGGAGGCTCCTCTTCTCTAGAATGCACAATTCCCACCTCCCCTTCCCATCCTGAGGTTTGTAATTCATTTGGAAAGGTTTCTGTTGCATCCCCGCTGGGAGCCATGGAGGTATGTTGGGTTTCAGGGGTGTCTAATTCCTCCGAGGAAGGTTCTTCTACAGACTTCCCTTTTTTTTTTGAGGATTCTCCCTCCTCAAGTGACCTTCCTAGCTCTTCATTTTCAAATTTTCAGAGAAACCTTTGCCACTTCTTCTTTAGCTTGTTGTAGAAATGGTATTTACATATTAACTATATCGGACCATGATGTTTAAGGGGCCCCATCCCAACTTTATACTTTTCCATCATAGAAGTGACTGAGTGGCAGAGAAAAGTTGGTAAATTCACCTTAAGAGTAGGGTCCTCAATGCCGTGGCATAAATGATTTAGTAGGTGGAAAGGGGGTCCCACTACTATAGTAATTTTCCCCTCACAAGTGAAATATGTAATAATCTAGGCTGCAACATACCTCCAGGGTTCTGGAATAGACATTCTATGAATTACCTTATTTTACCCCTAGTGTTTATGGTCATTAAAGGTTGGGGTTCCCCTTCCCTATGGAAAAATTCTATTAATTTTTGATAGGGTATTGGGTATTTTCATTCAAATGAATTCCTTTATTCTTAAGACCAGAAAGATGTGCAATGATTTTCATACTTACTTGAAATGGTTTTCTGCGCACCACAGTCTTCCCATCTACAAAATTCTCAATGAATTCCTTCATTAGCTGCTCTGTGTACCCTTCAAATTGTTTCATGAAGTCTAGCCATCTAACACTTTGAAACAAAGCTACTATATTGCTTAATGCTAGCAATGGCGCTGCAGAAGTTGGATCAGACTTCTTAACACCTCCCATTTTCTTTATCTCCTAGTGAGATTTTGCAAAACTTTGGAATTATCTTCTCACTGAATTGCAGATGAAAAAAGAGTTCTACGTTGATATACTCAATGGGAAAGGAACTAATTACCAATTTTCTTGGCACCTTACTGCATAATTATGATGGCCTTTCATGGGGAATTACAATTACTGCCATACTCATAGCAATCATGTAAAGGGGCACAAGTTTCAAAATTATGAGGAATGGAGCATGCCAATTAATTATCCTTTATTCAAAATAAGTACTAACCCTTTAAATAAATAAATTTGCACATACCTTAGGTATTGTCATTAGATCAAATGTCACTTACCTGTGTTGACGTAATTGTATAGTCATATGGTTGGCGAAGGTGGCGGTGGATAATAATGGCATGGATGGGATGGCTGAAGTGATGGAAAAAATTATTATGACAAAAAGGTGTCATAATAATATTATTTATTATTGAAAGATTCAATGTGATGTGGCAGAATAATCATAAGGGAGTAGATCTTGAAGCAACATTAAAGAATGGGCATGTGCGAAACTTAGGAAAAATAAAAAGAAATGGAAAGACAATATTTATACAAAAATCCAGAGCATTATCGAGTAATGAAACCGAAGTAGAGAAGAAGAGAGTTCCAGAATTATCATAGAGAGATGTCATCAGAACATAGTAACCAAATTGAGGACTCCAGAGCATCGTTGAACAAGTGCAGCTAGAGCAACAACAAAAATTTCTAAAGCATCATCGAAAGATGCAGTCGGAGCAACAACCAAAATTTATGGAGCATCCAAAAAGAATTCTGGAGCATCCGAGCAACATTCCAGAGCATCGCTGAAAAGATGTAGCTGGAAGAGGAACAACATAATTCCAGAGCATCGCTGAAAAGATGTAGCCAGAAGGAAGAAAATTGTGACACTTTGGCCTTGACTTCCCAAAGCACCATTGAGTGATGCATCAAAATGTAGGATCAGGACGAGAAGTGGAACCAATCTAATGTGCAAATTCTAGAGCATTGCAGTAACAATTTCAGAGCATCGCAACAACTGTGCTAGCAAATTCTAGAGCATCGCAGAAGGGTGTGCCAGAATTGGGTTCGCTAAAAGATGAAGTCCTTCAAAATATAGAAAAAACTTTAGCCAAGTCCAAATGGTGGAGTTGATGAAGAAATTGAAGAAATTTTTCAGAAATGAAATGATGATTTATTTTATTTTATTTTTAATTTTATGGGGTTATTTATTTTGTCAAACTATATTGAACCTGCCAAACCAGAGTCAATGTCGTGGATTTCTCCCTGCGTTTCTACCATTTTTTGTAAACTCCTCCTTGTTAACAGGTTTATGGTAGATGCGTAATTGGTTTCCATTAACTAAAAGAGTTCAGGTGTCACCATCAATTGGATTTAAATGGACCGAACCATTAGCAAACACTTTAGAAATCTCATATGGTCCAAGCCAGTGTTTCATGAGTTTCCCTTGATGATCCTTGTATTTGGAATTGAACAATAATGCCCAATCCCCAATATGGAATTCTTTTTCTTTGATATTTTTGTCATGCTAGACCTTCCATTGTTGTTGGACCAATTCAGTTTGATGGACGGCATCCAAATGGAGTTCGTCTAGTTCACTAAGCTGTAAGACTCTCGATTTGGGCTCGTTTAAGACCCATGCCCAATTCCATGGTCATCCTAAGGGTTTGGAGCTTGAATTCAATGGGAAAGAGGGGTTTCTTCCCAAATACTAATTCATAGGGGCTATAGCCAGTGGTTGACTTCCAAGTTGTGTTGTAGGCCTAAACAAATTTTGGTAGTTTCCTAGCCTAGTCTTTCCTTCCTGAAGAAACCATTTTTGTCAAAATATTTTCCAATTCCCTATTAGTGACCTCAACTTGTCCGTTTTATTTTGGGTGGTAGGGTGAGGACTTCTTGTGACTTACTTGGAAGTGATTTGTGAATTACAATAGGACTTTAGACATAAACTAGGGGCCCTGGTCTATGACAATTGTTCTTGGAGTCCTGAATTTGAGGAAGATTCTGTTATAAAGAAATTCTGCTACCTGCTCTTCCCTAGCAATGCGTAATGCTTGTACTTCTATCCACTTAGTCATGTAGTCAATACATAATAGAATATACTCTTTTCCTTGCGAAGGAGGGTCTATAGGGCCGATAAAATCCAATCCCCATTTTTCAAATGGTTCAAGGACTACTTGAGGCTGCAGGGGAATTTCATTGGCTGCGGTTGGTCTTCCTACCCTTTGGAATTCATCACACCTACGAACATACTTCTTGATGTCCTTATGCATTGAAGGCCAATGGTATCCTGCTCCCAAAATCTTGTGAGTTTTCCTTTTAGCAGAATAATGCCCTCCAGAAGGGTCATCATGATAGGCCCTAAGGATACTATAGGTCTCATTTTCCCTAACACACCATCGCAAAACCATATTGGGTCCACATTGAAACAAGATTCCATTAATCCATTTAAAAGGGGCACTATCTCTTACGATGCGTTTCTTCTATTTTGAAAAAAAGTGAGGTGGTACTTCTATGGTGGCTAAGTAATTCGCAATATCGGCAAACTAAGAAGATTTAGTGGAGATGGTAAACAAATTTTCATCTGGGAACTCGTCCTGTACCGGAGCACAGTCACCATCATGTTTAATCCAGGATAAGAAGTCTGTGACTACATTGGACTTCCTTGGTTTGTCAACAATTGTCACATTGAACTCCTGGAGAAGAAGTAACCACCTAATTATCGTTGCATTTACCACTAGTTTATTCATGAGATTTTGGATGGCTGCATGGTTTGTGTGCACTGTAACTTTGTATCATGTGACATAATGTCTAAATTTCTTGATGGCATGCACTACAACCAAGAATTCTTTCTCTGTTGTGGTGTAATTCTTCTTTGTTGGTGTTAAATTTTTGCTGATAAAATATATAGAATATTTTCCTCCATTCTCATCTTCTTTCCCTAGAACCACTCCAATGGCATCATCAGACGCGTCGACATAAATGTGAAATGGCAGGCCCCAATTAGGTCCTCAAAGGATAGGGGTAGAGATGAGTTTCTCCTTGATAATTTCAAATGAGGACTGACACTCAGATGTCCAGATGAAGTCAACATTTTTTTGAAGGAGAGAAAACATTGGGGCTATGATTTTTCTAAAGTTTTCTATGAATATTTGGTAGTATTAAGCATGCCCTAAGAAACTCCTGACATAAGTCTGAGTTTTCAGAATCTCAAGTTGTTGTATGACTTCGATTTTCTTTGGATCAACCTTAATCCCTTCGGCTGAGATATGATGTTCTAGTACTATTCCTTATTCCACCATGATCAGATATTTCTCATGAATGAGGGACAACCAATGATACGCACACCATTTTATCACCTTGTCTAGATTCATGAGGTCTTCTTCGAAAGTTGAAGCATATACGGTGAAGTCATCCATAGAGACTTCCACACACTCATTTACAAACTCATTAAATATAGCCACGACGACCCTCTGAAATGTGGCAGGAGTATTACATAGCCCAAAGGGAAGAACCCTATATGACAATGTCCCCCAAGGTTAGGTAAAGGTCATCTTATCTTGGTCTTCTGCTGCTACCTATATCTGGTTGTATCCACTAAATCCATCCAAGAATGAAAAATATTTTCTCCTAGCCAAGTTATCCAACACTTGGTCCACGAATGGTAGGGGAAAATAATCTCTGCGTGTCACTTTGTTAATCTCCGTATAATCTACACACACTCTCCACTTCCCATTATTTTTTGGAACTACAACCAAGGGTGACACCCACTTACTGTCAGAAATTAGGTAGATGAATCCTACCTGCAAGAGTTTCTCAATATTAGTTTTAATGATATCTTTGAGGGTAGGATTGAGTCTTTGTTGTGGTTGGCGAATAGGTCAAACATACTCAGTATAGATATGATGTGTACACACACTAGGGTGTATTCCTCTCATATCTTTATAGTCCCAAGTGAACGCTTTAGATCTACTCACCTGGGTATGAAACAATCTTTGTTCTTCCATCTCAGTCAACCAACTATTGATGTTCAAAGTTTTTCCTAGCAACAACATAATTTTTTTGACTCCAAGATAATTGGATATAACAACGTAGATGGGCCTTGTGAGTGTGTTAAGTGGATGATTGTGTGGTACAATTTTATGAAGTCGGGAAACATCTGCAAAGAAATGGAAAGTTTTTGGAACTAAGTTCATCAAAGGGCAAGGTAATCCAATAGAACTAGCATCATCAAATTCTACTTGATCTATGTTGATTGGGTGTCCTAGGATTTCTTCTACGTCTGACATCTCCTCACTGCTAGAGTCTATTGCAAGACTTTCCACATCGTGCTCTAATTCATCCTCTAATTCTTCACCATGTTGTTTGATGACTGCCATGGCCAGTGAAGCCAAATTTTCCTATCCAGTAGGACTTTCTCGTTCATCAACCCACACTTTGCTATGTTCAGTAGGCTTGGTAGGAGGATACAAAAACCACTATTTGCTATTAGATCCATGGGAGATAGTCATTCATCCTTCCCTATAGTTAATTTTGGCTACAAATGTAGCCAGCCATGGTCATCCCAGAATTATTGGATAACTGTCTTTGGGCGTAAGGGATTCAATTATCTAGAAATCCACTAGATATTCCCATCTATCCACCTTAACAAGAACATTTTCAATGATGCCTTTGGGAATAGCTATGGATTGATTTGCCATATGTAGGACTGTAGTTGTGGGGCGTAGATCAGTAAGTCCCAATTTTTCCATCACATCAATAGTCATTACGTTAATGGCTGCTCCAAGGTCCACTAAAGCCTTGGGTATTGCTACCTCATTAACTGTTACTGTTATGATCGAACTTCCTGGGTCATCATATTTTAGAGCAGTGTCTGTTCTAGCTAACAAATCAACTAGGTACCCATTTATATGAACAGTGTTGATTCATTTTGGCGTTCTCCCTAGGGTTCTGATGCATAACCATTTAATCAACTGGTTCAACTCAGGAATCTCTTTAATCACTTGTAAGAAGGGAACTTCAATCTGCAATCGTTTAATTTCCTATACCAATGTAGTTTCCGTAGGTGAATTTTTTTCTAGAGCATCCTTCATAGGAATTGGTTTTAGATGCTCTGGAAAAGGGGCTTTGGTTTTGTCTTTAGGCACTGGATTCTTTAGAAGTTTAGTTGGAGACTAACTCTCCTCCTCCTCCTGAGGTAGGTCGGTAGCTCCTGGTAATGATGGTAGGTCGAGTTCATGTTGTGTAGTGTCTGGGATTTGTTCTACGGATGTTGGTGTTATTGTAGTTTTCTCAGCAAACTTCTTAACGGGTTCATCTATGATTTCTTCAATAGTTGACTGTGAAAGTGTTTTACCAGACCTCAACTACAGGTTTCCACAGTGTATGGCTTTAAGTCCAGTGACATTGTCTTGTTCGACTGAATACACGGGAGTATTTGGACAATTATTCTTTGGGTTAGGGATTGGTTGGGATGGAAGTGGTGGTTGGTTAACTTGTTTGGTCTGTTGAGTGTTTTGGGGAGGTGGTAAGAGAGTCTGTTGAGTAGGCATCCTCCTGGGACTAGAATAAAACTGATGCTAGGGTTGATTCCATTGAGGAATGGAATTTTGAGGGTACCACTGCTGTTGAGATTGGTTGGGCCACTGAGGGTTACCCCAAAATTGGTTTGTCCATTCCAATGGTCCCCAAGGATAGGTTTCCCAATTAGAAGGTACTGGAGGTGGTGCCTGGGGCCAGGGTGCTGCCCATTGATTATTGTTCCAATTTGGTTGGCTTCGCCAGTTAGGATTGGAATTCTAGCCATAGGAAAAATTACCTCCAGTTCTTTGGTTGACAACGTTCATCTCTTCCTCGACTGGAGTTGTTCTTTTCTTGGAATTTTTGATGGCATTCAATAGCTCACATTGATCGATGGGGCGATTCTTGTCACACACTTGACAAATGTCAATCTTGTCAACTTTTTCTAAGTGACATTCTCTTAGCAAATGTTTGTGTCGACACCTAGGGCAATAAATAGACAAGGTCTCAGGATTTTTGGGTTTAGCCTATATGCCAGCTAAGGTGGTGTTTAGTTGAACAAGAATGTCAGTCTTGAAATTGGCCAATTCCTCACGAATTTTTTTATGTCACTAGAACCACGTAAGGGGGTGAACTTTCTAATACCTCCACGAGTACAAGAGAAGTTCCAACATAATTCCATGATTTCTTCTAGTCTCAGTTGGGACATGTCTCCTTTTCCCATTAAGTCTAAACTCCTTTGAGCTTTGTCATCGAGACCTTTGAGGAATAAGGTCTTTAAAATATCGAGACTTAGAACTTCTCCACCACAACGTTTGGACAAGAAGATAAACCTATCTAGTTAATCCTCTAAACTTTCATCCTCATTTTGCCTTATTTTGAACAATTCTTCTTTCATATCACTCACCCTGCAGTAACTTTGGTATTTCTCCAAAAAGACAGACTCCATTTCATCCTAGGAGGTTATCGACTAAGAAGCTAACCCCATAAACTAGCGCATAGCTAAGTATTTCAGAGTCGAAGGGAAAAGATTTAGTTTCTGATTATCATTCTTGTAGTCATACGTTTGACACAAGACTTTGAATTCAAATAGGAATTGATCAGGATCCTTAGTAGACAAACCTCAAAAGGTTGGCAAGAAGGCCGGTAAGATATTTTTCATTATTGTATCGTCATCTATATCAATAGCAATAGGATAAGTGAATGTGTGTGGTGGAGGGTTATCATTGTTGTTGTTATTGGAAACATTTCTATGGTCACCCATGGTGTTGAAGGGGATGTGATCCTCTTCCAAAATTTGCTTAGTGGGATGAGGTTCAAAAGTTTACGAAAGAATATGCTCCTTGACCACTATTCGTTCTCTTTCTGGGGTATATGGGAAGGTCTCAGGTTGACCCTATTCGGTCAATTCCTCAGTAAGTTCTTGTTCCAGTTTCCTTCCTCCCTACTTGTTGTTGGTACGTCGATTGGGGGGGTTTTTGGTATGAATCTTCCATGGGGGCCTTGTTTCCTGATCATGCAGAAAAGAATTCAAAGAGCTATTCCTATCCCTAAAAGAAGTATTCAAGATATCTCCTACTACACTAGAAAAGGGATTCCCCAACAATGGTGCCAAAAAGTGACAGGCTGTCGTTAGGTCCTAACACTTTAGTGAATAATCACGTCAATATATCAATCGGGCAGTGTCCAACAACTGTATGCAATAGAAGACATCTTAACCTCTCTCTCTTAGGCTTCCTAACACTAACCAACTGAATAAAATTTCTAGAATAAGGAGCCTCTAATCTTGAAAGAAACAAATCATCTATCTAGAAAGTGGGAAAATGACAACCCAGAAAATAGAAAACTAAGAATCTAAAAAGCATTACCACTAAACTAGAAAGCATGGAAACGATTAATCTAAAGAATGCATAAATTGTTGAAGAAGTAAAACATGTAAAGAAATTAGGAAACATTTATCTAATGCAAAATATATCAAGTCGACTGCTAATTGTTGACCCCTTCCTTTGATAATTCCAGTTACCCTACGATTGACAGAGAGGAGAGGCCCCGTTTTCCTAGGGATCTTAAGGCGGAGGACCATTATTTTAAAGATGAACAAGAATTCCCTAATGATATTCTAGGTATTGCCTGTAATGGGTCTATGGACTTTTTCAGATTAATTAGATGGGTCTTTTTTGAGATTAAGGAAATTAAGCTGAACCAAAGAGTGATGAAAAGTAAAATTGAGAAGGATGACGACAATTATAACAGAGACATTGTTAAGGCCACTAATTTATGGACTAAGGATGAGAAGAAATACATGGTGGAGTGCCTTAAGAAAATAGTGGACCTGCAGTATTTCAAAAGTAACCATGGTGGTAAGTTATCTGAGATGGAGAAAAATCTGAGGAATATAAAAGACTCCCTCCACAAGGTGCTTGTTATGAGCCATAAAATTTTAAAGTCTACTACAAAGACCATGAACACGATGGTGGGGAATTTGGAAAATTCTTATCAAGTTAGGATGGTTGTGTTTGTGGATGTTGAGAAAGAGGAAGGCTACCTGGAAGGTGGAGGGCCGAGCAACACAACTAGAGAAAACCTGAAGAAGAAGGCAGATTAGGCTCTTGTGAACATCCAGAAAATTAAAAAGATTGCTATTAACATGAACAAGCTGGAGTAGGATGTGGCAGAGATTCTTAGGAATTTGGCCTAGTGGCCAGATTTTTTATGGTTTTTTGCTAGTTTTTGCTGTGCTACCTTGGGTTCCATTGTATTCTTCTTTGTGGGTAGTGTTTTGTTTTTTGATTGGACACTTTTAATGTTGTATTTGTCTCTCTGTTACTTTTAAGGGTTTCGGGTCAACTTCAAAACCTGTTTGTTCCTTAATAAAAAACAAGCCGACTGCTAATCACAAAACAATCAATCAAAATTAACTGAAGAAAGGTGCTTCGAACATTCAAATATTAAGCTCAGAACTATGGACTTAGTTACAACCTCCAGGCTTGTCACTAACAACATAACATATACTCATGAAAGTGAAATGAAAATTCAACTGTTATCTACTAAAAGAAAATGCAAAATAGGATATAGAATACTTATCTATCTATAACCCTCGAGTGGCTAGCTCTCTGGCATGTCTACTGCTACTTTAGATCACATGCACTGGAAAAATCTCTAAGTTACTTCATTCCAAAGACTTCATTTGCATTGCTCAATAATTCAAAGAACGGCGGGAAAACTCATTTTCATTCATATGGTAGTTTTTACTCAAAAGACAGTTTGGCAACATAATGATAATCTTCTTCTCTATTCATTATTTGCAATAGTTACATATTTATATGAAGAGAACTAACAAATCCTACTTTTTAGTTAACAAAGTCTCTTAATAGATTGCCAGTAACAAATGGACTTTATAGCCCATGAGATACAATATTAAAGAGGCTCATAGGAGCCATAAAGTTTTTGAAACTGAAAAATAACAGACTATGAAGAATCAGTCCAAAACATGTGCTCCTGAAATTTTGGCGCCTGCTTGTTGGTTTTCAAAAGACAGTTTGGTAGCATAACAATAACTAGAATGGCGATTGGGAGTGGAGTTGACCTGCGAAATGCTCGAAGACTAAACCATTAAATCAACATAAATAAGCTTAATTCACCTAAATTCAAGAAGTAAAATTTGTACGCTTATTCATAAAAAGAGAGCAATTATTTTTCCTAAAGGTAATCAATTGGTAAGGTAATTTGGGCTGAAAGGTTTAGATTTACATATTGAGGCCATTATGTTGATGAGGTTATTTTTACCTCATCAGTCTCTCTGGCTAGTAATAAGTATTTGCATGACATTGGGAGACCCTGGAATTTTTTGACCTCTGATGATGTTTGCTTTGGTTTATGCTTTTAGAGGAATATTGTTCCCTATAGGGATTTGATTGCTAATGGTGTTAAATGGCTTCTAGGTGATGGTACAAGTATTTTCTTTTGGGAGGATGATTGGTGTGACTTGAAACCTTTAATCAATCTTCCTTGGGCTCCTCCTATTGTTCCTATGTGCAAACACATTTTTAGAAATAGGGTGGCAGATTAATTTCAAGATGGGGAGTGGAAAAACTTCTAGGACTGGGATCCGTCATTGAAGGTTCTAAAGGAATTCTTGTGCAATGTTCGTATCCCCACTTTTCCAAGGCTAGATAGGGTTGTTTGGATCCCCTGGGCTAGTGGTAATTACTCGGTGGCTTCTGCCCTTGTGAATTCGATGGAAAAGACCAACTCTCTCCCCTTTTGGGGGATGTTATGGAACAAGAAGTTGATTCCCAAAGTGAATTTCTTCTTTTGGCTACTTATGCAAGGTAAAGTATTAATGCATGACAACCTCTGTAAAAGGGGGTTTATGATTCCTAATGGATGTGCTCTTTGTGAAGCTGATGGTGAGAGTGCATATCATATCTTTCTTGGGTGTGTTTTTTTTTCTTCTCTTTGGAGCAAAAATTATGGGGGGTTATGGAAAGAATGAAACAATATAATTTTTCATGATTCTAAGCTAAAATTTGGTAGTCTTTTCATCAATATTCGTTGGGCGATTTTGAAGAATTTCACTCTTATAAATCCTGATTTTTCTCAGTGTGCCTCTGCTTCCTACTTGGCTGGTTATGACCTTCTGGTGATTGCTAACTAGAAGGTAACTTCAATTCCTTCTTTGAATCCTAAATCCAATTTAAATGCTAGATTGAGCACTAAGTGGCAACCATCCCCTTCTGGGTGGGTTAAAGTTAATTTTGATGGGGCAGCGAAGGGAAACCCTGGACCTATAGGATGTGGGGGGTGTTAAGGAACGATGATGGAAAACTCCTAGGTATGGTGGCACTCCCATTGAGAAATTGGAAAAATCACTGTGCAGAGGCAGAGGCTACGTTTATAATCATTAAATATGTTGTTAGCAAAGAATACTCCAAAATTTGGGTTAAAGGTGATTCCCTAAACATCATTAATTATATGTGTGGAACTCATCATCCTAGTTGGAATGTGGAACAACTTATCAAAGATACTATAATCATGTTGCGATCTTGTGAAGAGATTCGCGTCTCTCACATTTACAGAGAAGGAAACTCATTGGAAATTTTTGTTTGCCAATGAGGCTGTCAGTTTAAATGAGTTTTGTGTGTGGGAGGAGGGATTGATCCTTCCTGAGAAAGTTGGGAGCTTATTGAGGAATGATGGCATGGGTTGAGATGATGCGGAATTTAATTTCTAGTACCTTCTTCCATCTCGCACGCTTTGTGGGTTTCCTTTTGTTCTTTGGCACTCAATTGAGCAATATTCGCAAGGGCTTGCTTCTTTTGGTGTTGGAATAAATGGGTGGTGACAGAAACATAATCGAGCCGCATTCTTGTGTGGGCCTTAGGAAGAAAAAGAAGCTTTGGACATGGCTAGGGTTGGGGCCACTAGAACTTTTAAGTTAACTAAGTGGACTCTTTAGGAGTTTAATAAGATTAACATTAAAATTAGAGGTTTGAAGGAGAATCTAAAGAATGTTCTGAAAGGTTCGGTGTCAGACATTCTGATTGACATAATTGTGTTTCTTGTTGGGTCTTGATTTTCTTCTTGTTGTTTTGTTGTTGTTGGGTGTTGTTGTTAGCTTATTGCTTTATCTCTCATTCAACACCCTTTTTTGTCTTGTTTTTTGGCTTCTGGTATGTTGTTGGTTTCGCTTTTAAGTAGTTTTTTAGCAGCTTTTTGTATCTTTTGTTGTAAAGGGTTTCAGGTCCCTTCAAAACCTATTTTTCCCATATATTCAAAGCAAATTTGACATTTATAAAAAATATAAGGGCTACTTCAAGGTTATTTTAGTTAGAAGGGTGAGAGGAGAGGAAAAAATTTAATTCACGTATGCAAGTTTTTTCATAAGATTGAATGATGTATTTTGTGGAGTTTTTAACCATGATTTTCCAACATAATATATGTGTACAATGCAATATTATCTTCATTTTAGTTTTTTAGAATTTTACATTATTGTTATCATGGCTAAACCTATTAAAGTTAAGGTCTCAATAGGAATAGTGACACCCTCCTATGTATCCATGCTTGGAGGCTTAATTTATGAAATTTTTCCAAAGTGAGAAAGAATAGTTTTCCCATGTAAATGACCCTTTGTAATTAAAAAAAGGGATACAAATTATTATTATTTGAACCCTTCACAAAAGTGAGATAAAAGTAAAATTTTATATGTAATTAACCTAAATAAAAAAATGGATTAAAATAGTTATATAATTATCTTTAGAAAAGGTATTGAAATACTAGGTGAAAAATAAATAATCTTCAAAGAAAAAATAAGAAATAAAATTAATTATTATAATTAGGAAAATGGTGTCTCAACTTTACAATTAAATGAGGTTACTATTTATAGTAAGTTTACATTTGAGCATTGATTGATGCAAATTTTCTCCAAAGCTTTGGATTGGAGAAATAAGCTTACATGTAAAGTTTCTTCGCAAGATCATATCTAGATTTGAAGACATTAAAGTTTTCATTTTTCAAAGTTTTGAAATCTATTTTGAAGGCCTTAGAAGCATTTTTTGGGCATAAAAGTGGTTGTAACTAGCATAGATAATCATATATTGATAGAGCACTTCACGATCTTTTCGATGGTTCAAACAATTCGTCAATTAGACACCCAGATCAACAATTATGGCCTCCAAAAGTTGGGTCTCTTGAAATGGGATATGTAAAAATGTGTTGGACACACAAATGAGTTGTAAAGGGAGAGTTACATGTGTTGGTGTGTTTTTAGACAAATCATAGGCATATGTTATTGGAGATAAGGATGGTCACCACTTTTTAGGTGGTTTTAGCTCATGGTTTTATAATATTGTTTGATGGTTTCATTTATTGTATCTCCTATATATTAGGTGAATGAGATGGAAGTTATGTGTAAGAGTTTTATAGTTTCTAAGTTGCCTCTGGATCGCTGGTTGGTGATACTCCTATGAGAAAGATTGCTCTACAAGAATATTATAATCTTGTTGATTTTTGGATAATATATTGCGCAACTTTTAGAGTGTGGGGTTTTTCTTTTGAAAGGGTTTTCTCCACATAAATCACTGTGTTGTGGTATGAATATTATTTATGCTTATTTTTGTTTAAGTTTTTGTAACTATTCAAATATGAAACATTTTTGCATAACCCTCTTCTCAAGGTTAGTGTAGGAAGTAGTTCTACTACCTTAGCTTCTTTACATTTATAGGAGGGTGTGATAGTTTCATACACCCCTTGGAATACTATTTAAATCATTTATGAGAGGCTTGGAAGGATCAAACTCAAGTCATCGGTGAAATATGGTAAATAAACATAAATCAAATTGATAAATTGTTCATAAAAATTAACAAGATGATAAAATTATACTAATTTTGATATCATTATTCCTCATCTACTGGATACATATCAAAATAATCATTTCATGAAAAACTTAACTATTCTAACATATAAAAAAAATTACATATTTAAATGCATCATCTAATTTAAAAAAATAAGTAATTAAAATATAAAATAATTTAATTGGTTAAAAATGGGGTGTAACAAATTTGACATTTGTAACAACTATAAGGGCTATTTCAAGGTTAGTTTAGTTAGAAGGGGGAGAGGAGAGACAAAAATTTAATTCATGTATGCAAGTTTTTCATAAGATTAAATGATGTATTTTGTGGAGTTTATAACGATGTGATTTTCCCACATTATATGTGTACAATGCAATATTATATCCATTTTAGTTTTGTATACTTTTATATTATGGTTATCATGGCTAAACCTATTAAAGTTAAGGTCCCAATAGGCATAGTGATACCATCCTATGTATCCATGCTTGGAGGATTAATTTTATGATATTTTTCCAAAGTGAGAAAGAATAAATCTCCCAAATAAATTACCCTTTGCAATTAAAAAAAGAGATTAAAGTTATTACTATTTGAACCCTTCAAAAAAGTGAGTTAAAAGTAAAAGTTATAAGTAATTAACCAAAATTTAAAAATGGATTAAAAAATATTTTATAATTATATTTGGAAAAGGTATTGAAATACTAGGTGAAAAATAAATAATCTTCAAAGAAAAAAATAATAAATCAAATTAATTATTATAATTAGGAAAATGGTGTCCCAACCTTACAATTAAATGAGGTTACTATTTATTGTAAGTTTACATTTGAGCATGGATTAATGCAAATTCTCCCCAAAGCTTTAGATTAGCTAAATAAGCTTGCTCAAAAAGTTTCTTCACAAGATCATATTTGGATTTGAAGATATAAAGTTTTCATTTTTCAATGTTTCAAAGTCCATTTTGAAGACCTTAGAGGAATTTTTGGGTCCTAAAAGTGGTTTTAACCATAATAGCTAGTTATAACTTGATAGAGTGCTTCACAATATTTTTGACGGTTCAAACAGTTCATCAATCAGACACTTGGATCAAAAGTTATGGCCTCCAAAAGTTGGGTCTCTTGAAATGGGATATGTAAAAATGTGTTGGACACATAAATGAGCTATAAAAGGGGAATTACATGTGGTGGTGTGTGATAAGACACATCATGGGCATCTGATATTGGATATATTAGGTGCATGAAACCATCAAACGATATCAGATGCCCATGATGTGTCTTATAATATGTAGTGTATCATGGGCATCTGATATATTAGGTGCATGATATGGATGTTATGTGTAAGAGTTTTATAGCTGTTGAGTTGCCTCTAGATCTCTAGTTGGTGATACTCTTGTGAGAAAGATTACTCTGCAAGTATATTTTAATCTTGTTGATTTGTGGATAATATATTGGGCAACTTTTAGAGTGTGGGGTTTTCACATAAAGCACTGTGTTGTGGTATGAATATTATTTAAATGCTTACTTTTGTTTAAGATATTGTAACTGTTCAAATCTAAAATGTTTTTATATAGCCCTCTTCTCAAGATTAGTGCAGGAAGTTGTCCTGCTACCTTAGCTTCCTTACATTTATAAGAGGGTATAATATTTTGATACCCCCCTTGGAATAATATGTAAATCATTTATGAGAGGCTTGGAAGGATCAAGCTCAAGTCACTAGTAAAAGATTATAAGTAGGTAGATAAACCTAGCTTTGATACCAAATGGTGCAAAAGGTAATATATAGTAGAAGTGTTAGTTTTATAGAAACTAAGTCTTCTCCTATTATATTGGAGCCAAAACAAAACAAACATGAAGATGTAATTCAACTTGATTCTACACCCAAGAAAGTTGAATCAAGGCCCCTATATAGACAAGAAGTTGATGAGATCTCATCTAGCTCTGAATCTTCAGAAGAGGAGGAAGAACCTCCAACTTAGCTTGTCCGAAGGTCTACAAGACATAGACAACCACCTAAAAGATACACCTGATGATTGGATATGTACTTTTTCTTTGAATGCTAACATTAATAAACCTAGATTGGTAGAAGATGCATTAGGTATGAATGATGTAGAATCTTAGAATATTTCTATGGATAAAGAAATGAAAGCTTTGAAAAGGAATGATACATGGGATCTTGTACCATTTCCTAAAGGATAAAAAACCTATGGGTTACAAATGGTGTTGAATGAACAAGACAAATGAGGGGGGGTGCATCAGTTGTAACAAATTAAAACATCAAAAATATTCAACAGTAATCAGATCCACATGCATTCAATAAACCCTTATTTTGTTAATGTGATTAATCATGAAATGCAGATAACAAAAACTAAAATAAAAACACCACACACAAGGGAACACCAGATTTATGTGGAAAACCCAATGAGGGAAAAACCATGGTGAGGATTAACTCAAAATATAAGTAATCACAAAACCGGTACAAGGGATCACTACCAATGAAAGAATTACAAGAATATAGAAGATAAATGTTACATAGAGAACACTTTCTTAATGCAACAAGGAATCCACCACAATTTCTCCAACACTTTCACAACCTTGTTTGAAAGATTGTAGACACATTCAACTCACTGCATTCAGAAGTCCAACACTTTGAAGTTTGCACTGCTTTGCTCAAATTTGCATCACTCACATCACTCGCATTGATCTCACATCTATCTTGCTTCTCTCTTGATTCTTTCTTGCAACTCACAACAAATCCACAGTTATTTATATCAACCTCAACCTCAAACACCTTCTCCAAGGTTGACAATTATCTGTTATACTTATAAATTCAAACTAGGTCAGAACCTAAACATTCCCACGGTGGACAAGAATGAAAGAGGAACAAAACAAAACTTATTTGAGATCCAAAATTAAATATCACATGCCACACTACGCCTCCATTAATACTTGAACATTTTTGAATGTAGTGTAAACATCAAGTCAACCATTACCCATGAAAACACATTAAACATTAAGTACACACTTCCGAAACTTCTGATACACCTAATCATGAATCCTCTTGAAACACGCAAGAGAAAAATACCATTAACTCTTCTTCAAAGCCACAAGCCTTGAAAAGCAACAATGAAGAAATGTGGAGCAAATAAATTTCTCTGAGACACTTCTATACAACACTACAAAATTAGTTCACATACTAGTGAACACAACTTCCTCTAAACAACAATCCAAAAACCAAAATTCTAAATATAGCAACCTCTAATAACCTCAAACAACATATTAGATATGCACAAGCTTTACATCAGCATAGAAGAAATGCGGAGCACAATCTGAAGCACATTCTAAACACTTGCACAACACCGTTTTATCTGTTTATCAATTTTTCTCAAAAGCACTCGGAAACCAAGTACCAGAGACATCATCTTAGTTCATTAATTAATTCCAACTCATCTTAAAAATTTCAACAAAAAGATAGCTCCATGTACTCACAACACTTCCTCAACATCTCAACTACACATGCACAACCTGTAACAACCTATTTTCCTCTTTTCCACAATTTTCTCAATATCCTCGACATCTTCATCATACAACTTCCTTAACACATAGTTGGCATAAATGACAACACCAATCAATAGAATTCCTATTGACATCAATGACAAAACCTTCATACTTGCAAAAATCTCCCCCTTTTTCTTTGATGACAACACATGATGTGAAAAACCATAAAATACAACACAACAACTCTGAACACACTTTCTCATGGTTTCTTTTTCTCTCCCCTTGAGTAGATAATTTTTTTCACATAATAATTTCTTAACCTTTGATATCAATGGAAAAGGAGAAAATGTTTTTCATTTTTCTCCCCCTTTGACACTGAACCAAAATACCTACTATGAATACTCCCCCTTAGGAATACACCCAAATAGATCAACAACTCTGCAACAATGACAACACATGACACTACCTACTCCCCCTGAGAGGTATCCATTAACATCAATCCAAAAAAGAGATAGATCCATAGATCCACTAGACTAATGCATCTCCATATGCATCTAGTTCAAGAAGGAGGGGCAATAACCCCAAAATTCTCCCGAAGATACTCAAAAGTATCCTTAGGAAGAGCCTTAGTAAATATGTCAATAATCTAATCCTTTGTAGTTACATATTCAAGCTTCATTTTATTCTCCATAGCATTCTCTCTTAGAAAGTGATACCTAATTGATATATGCTTTGTCCTTGAATGCATCACTGCATTCATTGAAATGTTAATTGCACAAGTATTATCGCAAAAGATAGATATAGGCTCATCATATACAACTCTGATATCGTTCAATGTCTATCTCATCCATAAAACTTGTGTACAAAAATATGCTACAACAATATACTCAACCTTTGCAATGGATAAGGAAACTAAATCTTGCTTCCTACTCAACTATGACACCAATCTACATCCAAGAAAGAATGAACCACCACTTGTACTTTTCCTATCACCAACAAAACCAACCCAATCTACATCTGTATAAGCACTTAATGTGAAATCAATATCCTTAGGATACCACAAGAAATAATATAGAGTGCCTCTTAAATATTTGAATACCCTCTTCATAGCTGCAACATGTGTTTTTTTAGGTTCTTCTTGAAATATATCCACAAGAAAAACTATATGCATGATATCCAATCTAGTAGTAGGTAGATATAGCAGTCCACCAATCATAGATCTATATTTGCTCTGATCATCCTTAGGTGAATCATCATCTTTGCTTAATTTATAACCAGTCACCATAGGAGTGCATACCAATTTGGAGTCTTCCATTCCAAACTTCTTCAACATCTCTTTGACATATTTTGACTATGATATGAATGTCCCTTTATCTGTTTGATTGATTTGTAGCACAAGGAATAAATTCATCTCCCCAAACATTGACATCTCAAATTCTTTCTACATTTCTTCAAAAAATTTCTTACACATAGCTTCATTTCCACTAAAGATAATATCATCCACATATGCAACCACTATCAAGATTTTTTCTTCCTCAATTTTGAAATAAAGATTACTATCTACGGTGCCCTTATTGAATCCTTTTTGTATCAAAAACCTGTCCAACCTTGCATACCAAGCTCTAGGAGCTTTCTTCAATCCATATAATTCCTTTTTCAATCTACATACCATATCTAGTTGATCTGACAACTGACATCCTTCTGGTTGTTCCATGTAAACATATTCTTCCAACTCTCCATTCAAAAAAGAAGACTTTACGTCCATCTGATAAACTTTAAAGTCCTTATGTGCTACAAATGCCAAAAACATTTTCTCCATTCTCATCCAACTTGTTTCTGAATACCCACTTAGTTCCAATTATATTCTTGTTTTCTGGTCTAGGAACCATTTCCCAAGTCTTATTTTTCTCAATCTGCATAAGTTATTCTTCCATTTCCTTCATCCAATGTTCATCTTTACATGCCTCACTCACTATTTTTGAATCGAATTTAGAAAGTAAACACAAATTTACCTCAACTTCAACAACTTTTCTTCTTGTCAATACACCTTTCCTTTTGTCTCCAATGATTTGTTCTTCAAATGATTCTTTTGCACATACTTAGGGGTATTAGGGGTCTTCTCCAAAGCTTCTTCCTCTTCATTTTGCACTTCTTTTTCATTAGATTTTTCTTCTTCTACTTCTCTGCAATCAATTTCATCTGACACATATGCATCTACTGTAATTGAATTATGCAAATTTTCATCAACCTTTACATTTGCACTTTCAAAAATATTTCTCATCCTTTTGTTGTAACATCTGTAAGCTTTGATTTTAGTAGAATATCAAGGGAAGATACCTTCATCAGACCTTGCATCAAACTTTCCTAAGTTTTCTTCTTCTCTTTTGATGTAACATTTGCTTCCAAACATTCTAAAGTACTTCACAATAGGAATCCTTCCATACCATAACTCACAAGGAGTCTTTGTGCTGTTAGCTTTGAATTGTACTTTTTTAAGTATGTAAATGATAGTATGAATAGCTTCTCTCTAGTAGAGTTTTCGTAGATTTTCCTCTTTCATCATAGTCCTAGCAGCTTCTTGAATTGTCTGCTTTTTCCTTTCAACAACTCTATTTTGTTGAGGAGTTCTAGGGGCAGACATGTGCCTTTTTATTCCATGAACTTCAAAAAACATGTTAAAATAATTGGAGGTGAATTAACCACCTTTTTCAAACCTCAAAATTTTTATCTTCAGATCCATGTCATTCTAAACCATAGCTTTAAATTCCTTGAATTTATCTAATGCATTAGATTTTTCTCTAAGAAAAGTAACACATGTCATTCTTGAGTAATCATCAATCAAAAGCATAAAATACTTGTCACCTTGTAGAATTATCACCCTTGTAAGACCACAAAGATCTGCATGTACTAATTCCAGTAATTTGGTACCAAATTGTTCCTTTCCTTTGAAACTACTCCTTGCTTGTTTTCCAATTTGACAACTCTCACAAACATCATTGATAAGCTTTGTGATTCTTGGTAAATCTATTATTGCATGAATTGAACTAATTCTTTCCAAATTATCAAAATTCATGTGACACATCCTCTAGTGCCATAACCAACTTCCACTAATCTACGACATAAAGCAATGACCAATAACACCCTTAAGCTGATAGGTGTTTTCATATGTCCTTTTACCATCAACAATCATTGTGTCAAGCCCTTTTCTGATCTCACAAATTTCATCCTTAAAAACAAGATTATATCCTTTGCTACACATTTTTGTAACACTCAAGAGATTATACCTTAAACCATTAGCATAGTAAAAATTATCAACTTATTATTCTTTCCATCAAAACTGATTGAACCTATTCCACAAATCTTAGCTCCTGAATCATATCCAAATTTAACCAATCCTCCATCATATTTTTCAAGTTTAATACTTACTTTTGTCTCTGGTCATGTGATTAGAGCAACCACTGTCAACAACCTAGTAATTCTTATCTTCTTTAACATGAAAAGTAGAAACCAAAGTACACTCAACCTTTTCCTTCTTCTTCAGATCACATTCCTTCACACATTTTTCAGAGTTAGTAGAACTAGATTCTTCTTTTATAGCCAAGAACAAGCATTCATTATCATCAAAATTTCCATAATCAAATTCATCATAAAAATGTTAGCATCTTCTCTAACATATTAAGATTTTTTTTATCATCCTTCCTTTGTTCTCCTTATACTTATTGTTTGCAACTCTTTTTGGACATCTAGAAGCATAATGACCTATATCACCATAGCTAAAACATTTGAAAGGTAGTTTACCTTTGTACTACCCGTGCCATTTTTCATATTTCTCACAAAGTTAGCTTCCACATCATCAAGATCATCTCCATCTAAATATTCAATCTTTTATGATTTTCCAACCTTAAAATGATGGAAACGCATGCTTGGAGCCCTTCAATGTGAGCACATGCCCCTTTCATCTCTTAAAACTTCTACAACATGGGAAATCTTCCTAGAGCAAGTTGTAACGTGTAGAATCCAAGAAGGAGAGTGTTGATCGTGCCCCATATAAGAAGCTCTCTCCTTCAATGCAGTCAATAATAACCCTAGAATCTTTCCTCCTTTATATGCAACGTGCCATTTGATATGAGCAATAGGGTGTTGCCTTTTCTGCTATCAATGAAGTTGTGCCTCAATACAACCAACAAAATTACTATAGTCTCAATTTAGAAAGAATAAAAGTGCATTTTATATTGCAAATTTACAAAGGTAAGTCCAAACACATCAAAAAGATAAATCAATTAACAATTTGTAGGAGATAGATCACATCCAAAAACATGAGAGAGCTATGCAAAATTGGAGAAATTGGCTTGGAAAATGAAGGAAGCAAGGTATTTCCAGATTCAAGACTTTTACTTAATGTTGTGGAATAGAAGAGAAAATAATCATTTATTTGCCACCACAATGAAAAGCTAGCAATTGCATTTGGTTTTTTAAACATGGCCCCTGGTACAACTATTAGAGCTGCTAAGAACCTTTGAGTATGTTTTGATTTTTAAACTACATCTAAATTCATCTCCAAGATTGTTGCAAGAAAAATTGTTTTGAGAGATGTGGACCATTTCCATCATTTTAAATAGGGATAATGTTCTTGTGGAGAATATTGGTGATCCTAAATGAAACAATTTGAAAATAGGCTTGCACTATAATAATGTGCACTACATCAGATATCCAATAATAATGAAGGGACATCCATCAAAGCATAACAACAAGGATTTTTTGTCATATGTTGTAGTTACAAGTGCCCTGCTACACATACATGAAAATTTGGATGCATAGAAAAGGAAAGCAAACTGTTTCAAAAAATGCCTCAAAGAAATGTGATATCATGGAATGTCGTGATTAAAGGATATGTTCAAAATGGGTTTTTTCTGAAAATTCCTTGAATTTTTTTAAGAAAATGCAACGAGTGGGTGTAAATCCCAACTCCTCAACTTTGAAAGTGTCCTTCCTACCTATGTGTGAGTTGGAGCTTTGGATGAGGATATGAACATCCATCAAAAGCATATTTGGAAGTGGATTTTTATCAGATATGTAGAAACAAAAAAAGTATCCTTTTTCTTGCTTGCTTGACAATTTACCTTAAAGCTGAATTAATGGTGTCTTGGAGTGGTGTTGTAATGTCTTGTACACATTCACACTATTATAGGACCTTTATTTAACTAAATCATGCCTTAATTGGTCCTTTGCAAAGGTGTTGTAAAGTGTTGTAACACACTTTCATGCTTTTCTAGGACATATTTGATTAATTAAGCCTAATGGGACCCTTTCTAAATAAAAATTTACATATTTTGTACCTTATTTAGGTGTTTTAAAGTGTTTTAAAGAACTTTCACACTTATCTAGGTGTTCTTAATTCATTGTGGTTAATTGGAGTTATTAACTCCCTTTTTAGGCTTTAATTTTGACACCTCCTGAGGATCTTTCTTGACAATCATAAATTAAATATCAAATTATTTCATTGGGAAAAAATTGGTCCGAATAAGTTAATCCAAGACCCATTCACCCTTAGTGGTGAATGAGTCCTCCCATAACAAGACCCCCCTTTTCTAGTTGATCAGGAATAGGTTTTTGGCCTTCTTTCAACTCCTCGAAGCTCGGTCTTGGAAAATTAGCCAAGACCCATTCACCTTTGGTGGCGAATGGGTCCTCCATTAATGAGACCCTAATTTTTGAATTTCATTTTGGTGGGGAATTAAATTATCTTTCTTTCCAGATCTGGTGTTGGCCTTAGTTATTTGAATTTCGGGGTTAATCTCCTAATTTAGTATAAATAAGGGGTTAATTCACATCATTTCTCCTAACACAAGCTAGCAAGTTCATCAAGCATTCAAGCATTTAAGTGATCAAGAATTAGAGCATTCATAAGGGATTTTCAAGGCATTTCAAAGTAGATTTCAAGTGATTATTGCAACAATTCAAGGTCTTATCATCATGTCAAGGGTTTAATGCATTCATGTGTGTTGAGATAAGAAGTTAATGTCACATTGAGGATCCATTTACAAGCATCATCCTACATCCAAGATCTACATTCTTCATGGCCACTCCATGATTGTTTGTAGATTTGATTCAAAAGATATAATCCAAGGTGATATCATTTACATTATTGCACTTTCATGCTTCATTTTCTTCATTTCATCTTTTTTAATTACCTATAAGGGGTTTGACTAAGGCAAACCCCCATTCACTAAAACAAATTTTTTTTCTTGCCCTTGAGTTGTGTTATTGTAGATTTATAGGTTGAAGATCAAGTTGAGCAAGATTTGGAGCAAAGTTGCAAAAGTTTCCATTCAAAGTGCAAGATCATAGAAAGAGCTCTACAAAATTAACTACAGGCTTCCAAGACTTGATAACCAGGATTTCTAGAGTGAATACATCAAGGTACAAGATCTTTAAATTAGTTTTCTACAACCCTAAAAGGACCCATTCGCCACTGAAGGCGAATGAGTCCTCCATAGCTCAAAAACAACAACTTTCTGGACAAGTACACAACTTTTTATGATCTAAAAACATTCCTCATAGTTGCTATAATAGTTAGGTTGTATTTCTGGTTGTTATTAGCATCATATTTTGCATAATTTGAGTTGTTTAGG
>VDFB02350083.1:0-20767 GCA_007258455.2 Sequoia sempervirens
AGATGTCCATGCAATGTAATATCATCCTTGTTACATAATGGCATCTAGAAAATTTTCAAAGTAAAATTTAGAAACATTTATCTATTATGTCTACTCGTTAAGAAGCAAGAATAACAATAGCAACACACAAATGAAATAAACAAATTTATATCACAAACTTATACCAAAATATAATAAGATACGAAGATAGTACAAAAGTTCATTCAATAAGAGATTAAGAGAGAACAAACCTCAATTTAAAAGAAACTCTAACAAAACTTGTTAGCTAGGGATATGATTATTGATGATTTCTTTTGAGCTTGCAAAGAATGATCAAACACCAATTTTATCATTTTGAATTTCATGGGAAGTCAAATAGAAAATGGAGAACTAGAATAATTTTATCATTTTGACCTACTTATTCTATGCATGTCAAGAACTAGAAGAATATGAAAAATAAAGTAAATAGTATTTAATTCTTAATTTATGTATAGGGAGAAGTATCCTAGTTCATATGAAAGAAAAAGAAGGATATGATAGATCAAATAGTACTAAGATGAAACAATTTGATACTAAATAGAAAATAGAGAAAAATAATAATGGAGAACTATCATTCATAGAGACAATGGAAGATGAGCATGAGGCTGAGTAGGTACAAAATGTGCTATTAAATATTGAATTTTGTATAGAAAAGCTCATTTTTTTAGATAAAAGGAAAAATATTGAATATTATTAATATTATAAAAGTTTAAAATTATATGTATAGAGCATAAATAATTTACAAAAACTTTACAATATAAATATATATATGAATGGGGGGCCAAAAAAAACCCATTGCCCCAATTACTAGATGCTTGACGAGAGGAGGCCAAAACAAAATGTAATCCTTGAACCATATATTGTGAGAGGGCTAGAGAGAGAAAATTTTTATGTAGAGGGTAGGATGAACTTCTCATAAGACTAGAGGGGTGGCATCAAATTCTATAATCCATTAGAGATTTGACATAGCCTCCAAATTGCTTGCATTTTTTAGGAAGCAATTGTCCATATGTGCCAGAGCTTGATGTTGAGCTATTGATACTATGTGGAAGTTTCCAAGGAATGGAAACCATTCCACTGCAACACCCTCCTCAAGCATGCGATGGATGTCCCATGGTAATGGAACGCCAAAACCCAAGCTTTCTACTTCAGGAGTAGCCTTGAGCCCACCTAGATTGTGTTTTTTGAATAATTTTTTTGTCAGAACCCCCAACACCTCCATTTGTTCTCCTAGTACAAAAGGGAAGCCACAAACTATGACATGATATTTGTGTTTATCCTATAGTTCTCTGCATCCCTTAGGAAATCAATGCCAAGTATCATTTTTATTACTTTTAAATTCCTTTTTGTGGAGTTTTTCGTGATCACATGCAAATGGTGGTTTGGGATATTAGCAGTAAAAGATAAATGACACTATGAACATGTGAGAATTATTGTGGTGCATTTTCTCAACATGATACAAACCATGCTGCAAATATAGCCTTTGGGGGGCAACATGGAGATACTGTAAGGGATCAGCTTCTATAAGAAGTGAAACAAGAAAATGAATTGATGGTGGGTTTTGACTTCTTCAGAAGGAAAGGAAGGCCATGCTGCAAATATAGCCTCTGGGGGCCAACATGGATATACTGTAAGGGACCGACTTCTATAGGAAGTGAAAGAAGAAAAATAACTAATGGTGGGTTTTGATTTATTTGCTAATGACATGGGTTTGTAGGGTATTCCAGAGGGTTAGGGTGAAAAATCTGTTCAAGGTGGCAACCAAATGGAAGAATGATCACTAGTACTAATAAGGAAATTTTTATTTTTTGGCCTATAAACAGTGTTTGTGGTTACACAATTTTTGTTCTTCATTGTGGCCAAAATCTGCATGGGGAAAATAATTTTTTGTAAGGGTCTTGTGTTATCAAAATTTGGACATCATCTTGGTTATCCATGTAAATAGTGAATGCTAATAGTCTTAGTTAGGTTATTTTTTTAGGTTGTTATGGGTTGTCGGGTATTGATCAAACTTTTGTTGGGATCATTTGTAAAATATATTTTTGATTGGATCTTTTGCTCGAACTCTATCTTTTGGCACTATAACTAGAGGTTTTCTCCCTGGCTCTTTCTTGCCGGTATGCTCTCTTGAGCTAGGATTTTGTACTATCTTATTATAATATTAATAATATTATAGTGGATTACCACTTTTATTAAAAAAAAAACATGATACCAACCAACTTGTGAGGAAAGAAGAATAGTGAGGGTATCACCCCATCTCTTTAAATAAAGCAAGCGACTACATTTTCCTGTGCGTCAAGTGAGGGTAATTATTTCCACATTTATTTCCCATGAGAAGAGATACTAATGTAACTCATATCACTTTCTTGACATTTTGGTTCATGTAAACTCATTGTAGGAGTAAAATGTAGCCACCTATTGAAAACTATTTATAGATTTTCTTCTCATTAGTGTAGTGTCAGAAAATAAACTCCTTTACATTTGCACACTATGTTTGGGTCCCTTAATGAATTGGACTTTATTAAGCCTCTAATTGGACCAATTATTTATCTAAAAGCCTAATTAATTGTAATTTTTGAAAAGGGAATTAGTATTTAATTAATGCAATTATCATTTTTAACACCTTGAAATGAATAGTTCTTGGAAATTTAGGTTAGGACCCACTCACCCATGGGTGAATGGGTCCCCTTTACTTTCCAAATTCAAAATTTTAATATTTTTTGGCAACCTTTTATGATCCAAATTCAATTTTCAAATGTTGGCTTGTAATGTTTAATTTCGAAGAAATTAGAAAATAACCTATAAATACAAGGTCTTTTTTATCAATTCAAATCCTAGAAGCAAGCTAGATTTTCAAAAAATCAATTCCAAGAGCTAAGATTCTTGTCAAAGGTGTTCAACAGTATATTTCTCATTCATTTCTTGCAGCATTCAATATCTCAAGCATCATGTCAAATTTCTCTTCATTCATGCATATTATTTTGGAGCTAACATTTTGATGTAGGCTTCAAACATTCAAGTCAAAGTTCAAGCCACTCATGGAACATCAAGACCTTGGAGAGAGACATTAAATTTAAGTCTTCAAGGGTTTCATTCAAGGGTTTGGTGGATTTCAACATAGAAAGTGTTCATTCATCATTTTGTTCATTTTCTTATTTCATTTCAAGGTTTAATTACCAAAACATGGTTTGGCCAAGACAAACCCCCATTCACCAAAAACAAATTTTTTTACCACTTGTGTGTGTTGCAAATATTAAGTTGAAGAAGGATTGAAGATTCATCAAAAGTGAAATTTTGTAACGTTGTCAAAATTGTCAATCCATAGAAACTCACTTGTAGAATTTAATTCCAAATTTTTGATTATGAAACCTAGAGGAATCAAGAGTGTAGATCTAGGAGTAAAGGACCATGAAAGAAAATTTTGAAACCTCGAAGCAAGACCCATTCACCCTATGGCGAATCTATCGTAAGAGGACACTTACTAAAGGATTTTGTTGATAGGTGCATAAATTCATAACCCTCTCAAATCTGCTGAAATTTTCTAGATTCTATCAGATTAAGGTTTTAAATTGATGATTCAAGTGTTACATTACATAATTTCATTCATTTTGTGTTTTTCATTTATCTCCCAAAAGTGCATTTCAAGTTGACTTACCCCATCCTCATTCATAAGGAAAACATCAAGATTTGCATTAAGGTTGACTCACCTAACAATTGAAAGTCAATCTTATCCTAGGGTATTTCCTTTTCCTAATGAATAAGTAAGATAGGTGCATACCCCCATTTCACATTGAATTTTAGGGTCAGATTATTTTCCTCCATTTCATTTTTTTGAACCTATCTTTGTACATGGAAATTCTAAAATTGGAGTCCATTCAAACCCTAGATCTAGGATTTTTATTAGTTTTCACTACATTGCATTATTTTTCACTTGATTTAGGGTTGTTAAAATTTCATTAGTTTTCATCTCACTTAGGGTTTTAGGTTTGCATTTTGCATCCTTTAAAATCTGAAATTTCAAAAAGAATGCACACATATTACATTGATTTTGCATAGTAATTGCATAATAGTGTATTTTCAGTCATTCACATTCATAAATTTGGTCATAATTGCATTTAAAAAAGTGTCACATTTTTCATTATTTTCCTTTCATTTAACTTTCATTTAGACATCAAAATCTACAAAATTTACTCATTGAAATCACGGTTTGTAATCTGAAACAGGAAACCCTAGCACTAAACCTTAGACTCAGATTTAAATTTTTGTGACCCTTGTGCTAAGATGCATTTTCCTCAGGGAGAATTAGTCCCTATACAAGTGTTGTTTTAAAATTATAGGTAGTGATTTATCTCTATTTACTTCATTCTAATATTTTTTAAAATTTAGGTTTTAGTTTCAAAAAAAAAAATCTATCATTGTTTGCATTTGAACAATAGGGAAATGGTGATGCTTTACAACCTAGGTCATAGAACACCACTATTCTCCAATTGTCACTCAAATATATCCTATGAACCCTAATTTGATTAATTATAAACCTTAAAGGTGAGTGGATTCTCAACAAGAACTAGGAAGGGGGTTCTTTCAACTTAAAGGGGTTCACCCCCAAGCAAAAGCTTGGAAAAGACACTTTAACATTCAAATCACAAAATCTAATGATGTAAGCTAAATTATGGAATTATGCAACAAGAAGTTAGGGTGTGTCTACTAGGGAAGTCTAGAAATGTGATAAGGATTCCAAAAATGCAAGGAAGCTGTCAAAAAGTGCTATGGAGGACTAAGATTCCCTTACTATTGTCTTAGTCCTCATGTTTTTTTGGGCTAGATGTAGAATCTTTAGATGTCAGAACCGGATCTAAAAGAATTTCTGGAAAATACCCTTAGGAGGACTAAGATTCCCTAGGTGTTTTATTAGTCTTGATTTGAATTTTTGAAATCTCTTAATGTGAGCCTGAGGCTTGATGTCTACACTTTCTTCTCCTCTAATCTCAGGTTTTGAAACTCCAAATTTGACTTGTAGGTGAGTTCATGAAGATAAAAACTTTGTAATGCAACTTTACAACTTTGAAATTTTTCACTTCAAATGATTTTCAAGTATTCAACCTAGATATGTAATAAAAAACACACAACAGGTGAAAAAAAGTTGTTGATTGTTATTAAATGGGGGTTTTCCTTGGTCAAAACCCTTGTTGGTAATTAAACCTTGAAATGAAATGAAATGGATGGAAATGATGAATGGAAAAAATGTTACATTTCAACTCACCAAACCCTTGTAATAAGGTGGTACAAATATTCTTGAAATGACTACAATGGATATAGTACTTGACCCTTGAATGATATTGATCTTTGAAACACCTAGGCACATGTGCTTGGGATGTCATGAAACAAACAACGACATAAAAAATTAGTTATCTATATTATTTCAAAAATATGGCCAATAATAGAATGTCTGTGAAATTGAATCTTAGTTTCTAAACACTGGGTTTATTTTAAAAAAATCTATTAGGTGAAAATTTGAAATTTCAATCACGTGTGCCTTAGGAAGGGGGGAAAAGAAATAAGTAGGTGTCTGTCTAACCACCCTAACTGCAATAAAATGATAATATTTTTTTTATAATATTTTATATATAAGTAGAGGACTCATGTCCCAATGTGATGCATATATTTTTTTAATTTTTTTCCAAGTAAATAATTAGGTAACGTTTTTTATTACAACTTTTTTAAAATTATATAAGAACTTCATTATTACTTTAGCTTGGCAAAACTTTATGGGAAATTCTAACTTTTTTTAATCCTATAGTATGTGAAGCATAGAATGTGACACATGTGTTTTTAGATTCAAAAATGTGATACCATTGAAAGCTATAGTGTTTTTCAATCATCTATCAATGAAGACTTTTAGTCGTAATTCAAATAGAAAATGAATAATAATTATTTATTAAATTCAAACTAAAATATAATTTATATTGGTGGAAAGCTGAGAATATCCTTTAAAAACCCTTTTTGCTTCATCAATTTTGGGTAAAAAAAGCCCTCAACCACATACCATACACATACCCTTCATATCAACACTTTGTGGCCCATCATGATCCTGCATATATCCACTTGCTTGAATCATAAACCCTACATCACAAATGTTAACACCATAACAAACAGGATGAAAAAAATCCTTGGTATGATGCTTCAATCTTGATGATGGCTCAAAATGCTTGATGAAATGCTCTTGTGAACTCAATTATGCTATGATAAATTCTCTCACAAAAGACTTGTTTTAAAATGAGTGATTGAACCTTGTATTTATACTTATAGATGCTTAGTCAGGGCAGCAAAATAGGGCATAAAAGTAAAAGGGACCATTTAGGTGCTTTCAATAGGGTCCAAGACCTATGGAGGAAAAGAACACCCTAGGTGGCATCTTAGTCCGATCTAAAATCAGGATCGAACAAAATCATTAAATTATCATTTATCCTTTATCTGTGTTGGGATTGGGAGAAAAAGATGTGTTTGTGGAAAGCTTGTGGATGCAAAATATGACCAGCAATTAAGATGTAAATATGGATGAAGAAAGTAAAGGCTGGGCCCAAAAAAGTGTGAAAATGAAAGGTATGCATTTTTTCTACATACATTAGCCCCCACTTTTAGTGAGAGGATATGAGGCTCCTTCCAAAATCACACTAATAGTAAACCACCTGAAGTTCAAATCTACAAATGCAAATTCAGTGAGATAAGATAACAATAACCAAGAGGGATGATAGAAGCCCCCAAGATCAAGATCCTATGAAAGTGAGAGGTAAATAAAATAAAAGGACTAGCATAAATGAAACCAAGGTAGTAACTGGAATCCCACGAGCTCTCCAACATGAAAGTCTCATCCACATAATAAAATGCCAACGTGGAGTATGGTGCATGTTCCGCAACCATGTGTGCAAAGGCTCACTGGTGCTAGGGGTAGTAGCAAGGGTTTTGAATATAACCTTAACTTACTCTCTAAACATAGGCAAAATGACTCAACTGAAAAAGGATACGTACATGACATCACATGACACAAAGGTTACAATGCTTCCAGATTTTAAGTAAATGAACACATCACGAATACAAACATAATGCTGACTTAGGAGAAGTGTCATCACAATGTCGCATGGGATATCTTGGCGAGTCTTCCTAGGTCCCGGCTCCCATCTCGGGATATTCTGGTAACCTCTAACGACTCCCAGCCCCACATGCAAACCAATGCGGAATAAGTTATCTTTCGAAGGGACAAGATAATGACCTTGCCATTCTAGGCCTTCTCATCTCATCCAAGTCTATACAAGCACTTGCATCCATGAGCGAGGTAAAATTAATCTTTTTAAATGTTGGTACCACCTATGCTAATTAATTGGTTTAAGTTATCACTGAATTAACCAACTTACATTGAGATCTCCTGGCACCACTTTGTGTGCCGACCTTCAATGCAAGCCACTTCTCACAAAGAGCAAACCGCGTGGAACCTGCACCACCGAGGCCTCCAAAGTGCAACCTAGGGATAATGAACCGCCGACATGAAGTCAGCCTATCTGTCCCGGCGGGTAACGGTTTAACTTAGACGCACATTGAGCACTACCCAAAGGTAAAGGGGTTGACCAACATAACTGCAACAACTTAAACACATAAAGTCCTATGCGGAAGACTTATATGACCGCGGACTAGATTGCCTTAAGGGCAGCCCATGTCAAAAGAAAGCATTACAAGTAATTTAAACGCATCTATGTTAGGATTTCCTAAATCCAAATCACTCAATGGCGTAGTGCACTAATCAATGTAAACAAAGCATATTCTTTACACAACTCAAATGAGAATTCAAACCCCGTTGAGAGCCATTATGAAATTTAAACTACTCATTTAAGCATAATGCACAATTTCCCATGACAATTAAAATAGATCCTTAGCTAATAAATCATTCATTTAAAAGGCGATTTCCCACATATTATTTGCTATAACTCTCAGTGATCAAATCTAAGTGTCATTATATATATGAAATAATTATATAACTATATATATATATAATTACTCAATATATTTATAATTACATCTACATTCTAAATATATATATAATTATATTTAAATCTAATTACAATATTAACTTATTTTTCCAAAAAGAATATTTAAAATAACAATATTGATTTTCAAATAATAATAAAAAAATAATAAAACCTATTTATATATATTAAATATATATATATAATGTATATACTATAAATTACATATATTATATTTAATTTATAAATATAATATATATATTATAGAATATATATATATAATATTTAATACATATAAATATGAAATAACATAATAAAAAAAATAATAAAAAAAAAACCAAAAAGCAAAGTTTATAACAATACACTCGCCACTGGAAGGCGCGGCCGAGGCAAGGGAGACGCAGGGTCTCCCTGCTGCCCCCCGGCAGCCCGGCTGCCATGGCGGGGGACGCCGCCAGGGAAGGCAGTGCCCACTAGCGGCGCTGCCCTTCATGGGAGCGGCGGCCAGTGAAGCCGCCGGCCGCGCAATAGGGGTTTCACCCCAACAAAAAAACGCGGCCGTTAAAATGCGAAAACAGGGTATTTCTTTTTTTAAAACACAGACCCTAAAAAAAACATTTCAATTTACCAGAACAAATTTTATAAATATTTTGACAATATATATGCAATATATGCATATATATGTATATATATACTATATTATACATATATAAAAATATATAAAAATATATATACACACAGTCAAAACAATGACTGTAAAAATTAATTTTTTCAATACCCAGATTGGGCAAACTCACAGTTTGAGTATAAAAAGAAAATTTCTCATTGCAATTTCAAAATTTAACACAATATTACCCAAATTTCACCCAATTTAAGAAGAGATTTTCAAACAACCCAAGTTTTCATAAACCCCCTTTGAAATTTCAAATTTGTTCAAATTTCCCATTGCTGGTTTGAGTATAATTTCTGGTTTGTTTGTTTCCTCAAAAATAAAATTTGCAAAACTCTTCTATTCAAGTTTAATGGAGATTCCAACATGGTTTAAAATTTAAAGTTTGAATTTTTTTTAAAAACTAAATTTGAGCCATTTCCAAACCAGATTAGGGGAGAGGGCCCAATAGTCGTGCGGGGTTCAATAGTCGTGCACCCAATTGTGAATATAATACCCAATAGTTGTATATATAATGTCTAATAGTTGTGATTTGACTATCCATAATTAAACAGAAAGTATGCTTTTGATCTAAAAAGCAACCAATCATGTGATACCACATCAGTGCTCAACTACTCATGATGTAATGCACGAGAATTGGTCTCACTATTTTTTGGGGCCTTTTTGGACACCTTGACAAAAATGCATGTTGATGTGGCATCATATTTGATGATGTGGCCTTGAAACCTTAGTTATAAGTAGAGAACTTGCCAAGTAAGCTGCTATGAAAAATTGGGAGTGATTTGAAATTTCGATTAGGATAATTAAAAGCGCGAAGTTAGGGTGTACGACTACTAAGCCCTCTCCCCTATTAAAATAACATTGCAAGAAGATGGAAAAACATATAACCTTTTGTTTTCTCCAAGTTTTTGTAGAGTTCTTCAATGGAGGTTGTGCTCCTTCAAATTTCTCCTCCACCAAGCTTTTCCAATCCTTCTTCAATAATTTTTCTCCAATTTTTTTTCAAGTTTCCTCTTGCTCTCTCTCAAATTACCAAATTTTCAAAAAAAATAATTCAAAAAAAGAATGCATTTTCCTTATGGCCTCCAAAAAAAAATGTCAAACCCCTCATTTAGCCACCAACCAAAATTTATTGCACATTTAGATATTTTTGGATATTTCATTTTTTTTTAAAAATTAATAAAACAACTTTGTTTTCCCTTTTCAAATGCATAATACTCATTTAAAAAAAAAAACCCAATTCCATTTACCCCACAATGCTAACTAAATTCATTTTATTTCACAAAATTGAATCCAACTATTATATTTAAAACAAATCTTTTTTAATTTTATTTCCTTACATGAGGAATGCAATAACACTTCTAATGTATATATATATATATCTCATTATTTAATAATGCCAACACAATTGGACTAATTTAATTAATCCTCAATAAATCTAATTCACGGTTAGATTATTCATCAATTGCATTAGATGAACTAATAAATTAATAAGCACTTTATTATGAATTTTGGCAATAAAGTTAAATAAATCAACACCATTTCACTAGAAAATTTAAATCACACAAGCAAGGAGAGACAAGGTGGCACAACAAATAGCTTATCCCAACTGACGACCCGATGACCCACTATGGCTAGGGTGATGTCACGACATAGAAACCCAAGCTACTATCTCCCAATCATTTTCGTTGAACAAGGGACATGCTCAGACCTGCAAAATCAGGTGGAGTCAATGTCATGTACCTACATCCTGCACACAACACGAGTGTCGAACATGCATACATATATATATATATAAATATCAAAACACACCGTGAAGAGGAAGTCACAGAATCATAGGGCACTCGCGTGCAAGTGATGTGATCTCATCCCCTTCACCAATATAATGTCGCTAACTGATGCCTCTAAACATCAATGGTATAATCAAAGCATAAAGCATCAATAATTCACATACATGATAATTTAATCCACAACCTGAAATAATAACATCATCTACTGAAAGTACCATCAAATCAAAACATAATGTTTACATCGCTTAATAATTAGTGATCAAAAGTAACCAAGTTTATCACCAACATGCTAACAAGGAAAAATATACATAACGAACTCTGTTCGATCAAAAGACCAAAATGGAGGGGTGTTACATCCTCCCCCCCTAGGGTCAGGCTTACTCTTGGAAGCCTACGAACAAATAGGGATAAAGTTCCCTCATCCTAGCTGCATCCTCCCAAGTGGATGATAAGTCATCCCTAGGATCCTACTGGATCCTAACTTGATCAATATCTCGCCCTCAAAGAGCGAGCGTTCTGCACTCCACCACGGCCACGGGCTCCAAAGCCAACTTCCCGTCCTCTACCTACAAAGCATTCCAATCAAGGACATGAGAAATGTCTGGATGGTACAGCCGAAGAACTGATACATGAAATACATCGTGCACACACGAGAGACTGGGCGGTAAAGCAAGACGGTAAGCAACATGACCAATCTTCTCGAGAATCTCGAAGGGCCCAACAAAGCGAGGTGCCAACTTAGAGCCCTTTCCATAACGGATTGGACTCTTTCATGGGCGCACACGTAAGAAGACTCTATCGCCTATAGAAAACTGATGATCCACTCTATGCGCATCCGCATACTTCTGCTTATCCTGAGCTGCCACCAAGTGCTCTCTAATCCTATCCACCTACTGCTCCATATCATGCAACATCTGAGGGCCCAAAGTTACTCTATCCTCTAGCCAATCCCAACTCAAGGGAGTGCGACATGGTCGCCCATACAATGCCTGGAATGGAGCCATACTGATAGAACTCTAAAAGCCATTATTATAGGAAAACTCTACCAAATAGAGATAATCCTCCCATCGTGTCTATTGATCCATCACATACATACGCAACATGTCTTTGAGGATCTAACTAACCCTCTCATTCTATCCATCTGTCTCTGGGTGGTAAGCTGAACTGAAGTTCAACTGTGTTCCCATCGCATGCTTTAATGACATCCATAGAGCTGAGGTGAACACTGGATCCCTATCAGAGATAATCCGACATGGAATACCATGCAACCTCACTATATCCTCCATGAACACCCTAGCTACAGATGATGCAGTATAGGAAGAGTGCATAGGTGAGAAGTGTGCTACCTTCGTCAACCTATCCACTGTTACCATAATTGCATCATGCTGTCTCGAAGAGTTGGGTAAACCAACAATGAAATCCAATGAGATTATATCCCATTTCCATTCTGGTACTAAATGTGACTGCAAAAGCCCTGCTAGATGCTAGTGTTCGGCCTTTACCCACTGACACTCAAGACATCTCGACATAAAATCCGCAATATATCACTTCATCCCTGGCCAAAAATATAACTGATGCAAATCTGCATACATCTTCTTCACCCCTGGATGGGCTGAATAAGGTACACGATGTGCTTCAGTCATGACCAAAGCACAAAGCTCACATGATGGGGGAACGTATATGCATCCCCTGTGTCTCAATATCTCATCAACATCTAGAGAGTATCCTAAATATCTACCCTCAAGGGGTCTTCATGCCTCTATTACCGATCTAACATCCTGATACCAACTGTCGGCTGGGAGGGCAGAAAGAATCTGACTCCGCAAATCAACAATAAGAGTCAACTCAGATATCTCATGCCTTTTCCTACTGAGGGCATCTGCAACCACATTCTCCTTCCCTTGGATATACTTCACCTCGAAGTCATACTCACAGAGAAACTCCATCCATCGCCTTTGCCTAGCATTAAGGTTAGGCTGCGTGAAGATATACTGAAGGTTCCTATGATCACTATGTAGCTCAAACCTATGCCCAAGAAGAAAGTGCCTCCATCTCGTCAATGCATGAACCACTGCTGCCAACTCAAGATCATGGGTAGGATAGTTTAGCTCATGATCCTTGAGCTTTCGTGACTCATATGCAATGACGTGATCCTCCTGCATCAACACTGCTCCTAATCCCTCCAAGGACGCATCCGTACAAACTACAAAGTCCCCAATAGGATTCGGTATCGCAAGTATAGGTGCACTGGTCAACTTCCCCTTAAGACACTGAAAGGAAGTCTCACACTTCTCAGACCACTCAAACCTCTTTCCTTTCCTCTAAAGTGAGGTGATAGGGTGCCCTAGCCTCGAAAAGCCCTACACAAAATATCTGTAATAACCTGCTAGCCCCATGAAGCTACATATCTCGGCCACATTCGTGGGCACAAGCCAATCTAAGATCACTTGGATCTTTGCAGGATCCACTGAAATACCCTCTCCAGAGATCACATGACCAAGGTATTGAACCTCAGTCCTAAAGAATTCACACTTCGACAAGTTAGCATACAGCTGATTATCTCACAAACACTGCAATACCTATCACAAGTGCTCCTCATGTTCCTCCATTGTTCTAGAATATACCAAAATATCATCTAGGAACATAAGAACAAACCTGTCAAGGTATGTACGAAATACCCCATTCATAAGACTCATGAACACTGAGGGTGCATTTGTTAAACCAAATGGCACAACCGTGAACTCATAGTGACCATACCGCATTTGGAACGTAGTCTTATGAATATCGGACTCAAAAATTTGAAGCTAATGATATCCTGACTTGAGATCAATCTTCGAAAAGATGGTAGCACCCTTGATCTGATCGAATAGATCATCAATCCTAGGAAGAGGATACCAATTTTTGATGGTCACTTTGTTCAACTTTCGGTAATCAATGCACAACCGAAGTGAACCATCCTTCTTCTTTAAGAAGATGACAGGTGCTCCCCATGGAGAAACACTAGGGCAAATAAAACCCTTCTCTAGCAATTCCTCAAGCTGCAACCGAAGCTCTTTCAGCTCCTAGGTAGTCATACAATAGGGAGCTTGTGAAATGGGCTCTGATCCAGGTACCAAGTCTATCTTGAAGTCAATGTCCCTCTGAGGAGGCATCCCTGGAATCTCGTCTAGAAAGACATCAGAAAACTCCTGAAGGATGGGGTGACTATCAAGAGAAACCTTCTCTTCTCCACCTCCTAGATCAAAATCATCCACTGTAACAGTGAACAATTGGCAACCCTGCCGCATACACCTTCTCAACTGCATAGCTGAGATGATCCTCAAGGAGATTGGCCTCTGAACCCCCACTACCTCTATCTCTCTACCAGATGTCCCAATGCATCTAATCGACTTACGTCGATAATCAATAACTACACTATGAGCCTCTAGCCAATCCATTCCTATGACAACGTCATAAGAACCCAATGTAATAACATGAAGGTCCAAGGTAGTCTGGAGAGGTCCAACCTCTAATCTACACTCTGACACAAGGGAAAGAGATGCAACTTTTGCACTTGAAGCTAACTCTACCTGCCACCTATTGACTTGCTTTACCACATCCAGTCTACATCGCATCACAACTGATGAAGAAACAAAGGAATCAGATGCTCCAGAATCAAATAAAATAGAAACTGGGTTACCCCCAAACATACCATAGGCCTCAACCACTGTACCCTGGTGCTCTGCCTGGCGGTTGTCAACCACTGTGAATACTTGATGCCCATGGCCTGCATCACCTACAGTCAACTCTGATGCCGCTGGTCACTGAGAATACCCCGATGCGCCCTTATTGGGACACATCCTCGCTATGTGACCCTGTTGGCCACACACAAAACATCCAGTGCCTCTACCAAAGCCCTTGCCTGCAGGTGGTGCGCTAGACTATTGCGCACTACCCCTGAAAGAAGAATGAGAACTCTGCACTAGCTGCTTAAAGTTGAAGCGTCTCATGCGCCTCCAACTCCTGTCCCCCTACCTCTGCTGGAAACCCTTATGTTTCCCCTAGGAACCCTGCTGCTGCTGCTGACCACCCAGAGACGGACCCTGCTGAGCTCTAGAAGGTGCACCTCCCTGAGGCTGACCCCCTCAAGCACTAGTCCCAGCTGCTGAACCACTGCCCACCTACACTTCTACATGACCACCTAAGGCCATCACCAAGTTCTCCTCAATGAGCCTGGCCTTGTCGACCGCCACCTCCATGGTCCTGGGTTCAAAAACCCGCACTCCACCACTGATACATGCGTTTAAGCCCCTGAGAAAATGTTGTACCAACATGCCCTCATCATCACCTATGCCTGCATACTATTTGAGCTTGTAGAAATGACGCTCATACATCTCTACTGACATAGTCATCTGTCAAAGGGTGTGGAACTCATCCCCTTGACGCTGCCTCCAATGCTTAGAAAGGAATCTAGCCCAAAACTACTCTAGGAACAACTCCCAAGAAGCTGTACCAATGTCTAGATGGAGCTTCTGCTCCTCTATTCTCCATCAAGTGGAGGCAAATCCCCTCAGGTGCATGATAGCACACCTAGCTCAAGTGCTGCTACCATATGGGTGCATAGCAAAGCACCTAGTCAAGTCAATGAGCCATGTGTGTACCTCCAAACCATTGCCTGATCCATCGAAAGTGGGTGGTCGTGCTCTAAGCAAATCCCTCATATGGGCTGCTACCTCTGAATCAGAGTGAACTAGTACCTCTCTCTCTCTAACCACCACTGGCTCTACCTCCTGCCTAGGCCCAAGGCGGGCAAGGGTCTCCTCTAACAACTGACGCAACTGAGCGTCTTCGATCTTGGGTGGATCCGGATTCTGATTGCCATCTCCCTGAATATTTTGAGAATCCTGTTGCTCCTCATGGTCAGAAACAAGGGGAACATGTGGAGGTGGGTCTTGTTGTTCCTGAATGCGACCACCTAAAGGGCCACGTCTATGACCCCCTCCTCTTCCACACCTGGGAGGCATTATCCTATACAGACACAAAAAGGCATTAAGCACAACACACAAATAAAATCCACACACCTAAAAGCTTAATGGGCTCATCATAATCCCAGAGTACCCAGTGTTTAAACCTAGCTCTGATACCATGTGTAATGCCCCGCCACACAACCCTAGGGGAAGTTGCAAACTACTAACAATTTCACTACAATTTTTTTTTTAAAACAAAACAAATACATGCATGATAACAACACAAAGCCAACAATCCCCTAAGGTCATGAGACAAAGATTAACTAATTTACAGTTTAAAACAACATGCATGAAATGAACCATAACAACATTCACTTAATCTAAGTAAAGTACATACATTCCATACATGAGATTTCCATTAAGACCATGAGATCCTTCATGGTTACTAAGGACAAAAGTTATATTATTACAATTACATCTCTCATTCCCAGAATGAGGTAATCAATGACATGCTTGCTTATTACAATTTCCACCTCGATCAAATGAGGGGTAAATAAAATACAAAAGCACTAGTATCAATGAAACCAAGGTAGCAACTGGAATCCCATGAGCTCTCCGACACGAAAGCCTCATCCACATAAGCCAATGCCAAAACAACAGAGTATGGTGCACGTTCCACCCAACCATGTGATACCCGAAGGCTCACCCCTGTGTTAGGAGATAGTAACAAGGGTTTCAGGTCAAGACCAACAACCTCTATATAGGCAACATGACTCAACTGGAAAAGAATACGAACATGACATCACATGACATAAAGGTTACAATGCTTCCAGATTTTAAATACATGAACACATCACGAATACAAACATAATGCTGACTTAAGAGAAGTGTCATCACAATGTCGCATGGGATATCCTGGCAAGTCTTCCTAGGTCCCGACCCCCATCTCGGGATATCCTGGTAACCTCTAACGACTCCCGGCCCCACATGCAAACCAATGCGGAATCAGTTATCTTTCGAAGGGACAAGATAACGATCTTGCCATTCTAGGCCTTCTCGTCTCATCCCAAGCCTATGCAAGCACTTGTGTCCATGAGCGAGGCAAAATTAATCTTTTTAAATGTTGGTACCACCTATGCTAATTAATTGGTTTAAGTTATCACTGAATTAACCAACTTACATTGAGATCTCCTGGCACCACTTTGTGTGTCGGCCCTCAATGCAAGCCACTTCTCTAAGACAGCACGTGGAACTATGCCACCACCAAAGGGTACTCAAGTGCAACCTAGGGATAATGAATCCCTAACACAACACAAGTCGACCTATCCCATCCAAGATAACCGGGTTTGACTGGACATATTGAATGCACTACCCAAGGTAAACCAGGGTTGACCAATATAACAACAACCCAAAACACATAAAATAAAGTCCTATCTGGAAGACTTACATAACACTGACTAGATTGTCCCACACCAAGAAGAAGCATTATAAGCAATATAAAGTAGACTACTTTAAGATTTCGTAAATCCGATTCACTCAACGCATTGGTGCATTACTCAAATTAAATAAAATCAATTCTGGTACAATTGCATGAGTGATCTAATGTGTTGCAAATATTTCCGTAATCTACACTTGATCATTTAATCATAATGCAAAATTCTCATAATGATAATAACTCCATATACATTGCCAAGAATAACTTGATGGTGATACTCAATTATCATTTTATTTATAAAAAAAAAACACATATATATAAAAATGCGTATACTCAACGTATATATAATACTATGCATTTTATATATAATTAATACTTAACTATTTATTTTAATATTAAAATTTTCCGAATTAAACCATATTGCATTATTTTATTATTTAAAATATGATATAAATATATTTCAATATATAATATATATATATATATAACTCATATATATTAAATATATTAATTATATATTTAAATAATAAATTATTATTATTTAATAAAACATTGAAATTCTAAATATTTATATATATATATAATATATTATATATAATATAATATACATATACATATTATATTTAATATAATATATATAAGAATAAAATAATAGAAATTATGAAAAAACAAAGAAATAAAATAGAGGGTTTTAAAAGCCAAAACAAACCACGCCCATAGGAAGCCCGTACGGCGAGAACAGCAGTCTCCACAGCCATGACCTCCCTGCGTTAAGAGGATCTTGCCGAGTGAAGCGGCCGATCTTTACCTTCAGCGGCGGTGCCTCCCTCCATGGGGGTGGCGGCCCGGTGAAGCCGCTAGCCACACCGCCCGAGGAGATTTCATCAACGAAATACTTGGCAGATTGAATACAAAAAAGTGGGGTTTTAACAAAAAACCACAGACCCGAGAAAAATAAGAATTTCACTTACTAGAGAATATGGTTAAGTAAAAGCTATGACATTATATATGCAATATATGCATATATATGTATATATATGCTCAATATTATACATATATATGCATATATAAAAATATATATACACACAGTCATAACAAATGACTGTAATTTTTTATTTTTTTTTAATACCCAGATTGGGAAAACTCACTAATTTGAGAAACAAAATGAATTCCCATTGAAACTTCAAATTGAACACCATAAATTTCCAAATTTCACCCAAATTAAATGGAGATCTTCCAACAGCAAGTTTTTCATGAAACCCATTTGGAAATTTCAAATTTGTTTCAAATTTCACATTGATGGTTTGAGTATAATTTCTGGTTTGTTTTGTTTTCTCAAAAAAATTTGCAAAACACTTCTATTCAAGTTTAATGGAGATTCCAACATGGTTTAAAATTTGAAGTTTGAATTTTCCAAAACTAAATTTGAGCCATTTCCAAACAAGATTATTAAAATAACATTGCATGAAGTTGGGAAAACATAAAACCTTTTGTTTTCTCCAAGTTTTTGTAGAGTGCTTCAATGGAGGTTGTGCTCCTTCAAACCTTCTCCTCCACCAATCTTTTACAATCCTTCTTCAACAATTTTCTCCAAAAATTTTCCAAGTTTCCTCTTGCTCTCTAAAATTACCAAATTCTCAAAAAAGATAATTCAAAAAAAGAATGCATTTTCCTTATGGCCTCTCCAAAAAAATGTCAAACCCCTAATTTAGCCACCCACCAAAAGTTATTGCAATTTAGATATTTTTCGATATTTCATTTTTTGGAAATTAATAAAACAACTTTATTTTCCTTTTTCAAATGCATAATACTCATTAAAAAAAACCAATTTCCATTTACCCCACAATGCTAACTAAATTCATTTTATTTCACAAAATTGAATCCAACTATTACATTTAAAACAAATCATTTTTAATTTTATTTTCTTACATGAGGAATGCAATACAACTTCTAATGTATATTTCTTTGTATCATTATTTAATAATGCTAACACAATTGGACTAATTTAATTAATCTACAATAAATCTAATTTCATGGTTAGCTTATTCATAATTGCATTAAATCAACCAATTAATTAATAAGCACTCTATTATGAATTTTGGCAATAAAATTAAATAAAGCAACACCATTTCACTAGGAAATTTAAATCATGCAAGCAAAGGGAGACGAGATGACAAGACAAATAGCTTATCCCAACTAACAACCCGATGACCCACTATGGCTAGGGTGATGTCATGACACAGAAACCCAAGCTACTATCTCCCAATCATTTTCCGTTGAACAAGGGACATGCTCAGACCTACGAAATTAGGTGGAGTCAATGTCCTGTACCTGCATCTTGCACACAACACGAGTGTCGAACAAGCATACATATATATAAACATCAAAACACACCGTGAAGAGGAAATCGCGGAATCACAGGGCACTCGCGTGCGAGTGATGTGATCCCATCCCCTTCACCAATACAATATCGCTAACTGGCGCCTCTAATCATTAATTGCAAAATCAAAACATAAAGCATCAATAATTCACATACATGATAATTTAATCCACAACATGAAATAATAACATCATCTGATAAAAGTACCATCACATCAAAACATAATGTTTACATCACTTAATAATTAGTGATCAAAAGTAACCAAGTTTATAACCAGCGTGCTAACAAGGCAAAATATACATAACGAACACTGTTCGATCAAAAGAACAAAATGGAGGGTACATTCTACGCGGTGTGTTTGTACAATGGATTATATATATGTCATTTATTGGAGTTGTAGGTACATGACATGACTCCACTGGTGTCAGTGCAGTGTGAAGACTCAACGGAAATGTTGATTGGGAGGTAGTAACATAGTTTATCCTAGTCTAGTCTTAAACCTAGTCATAGTATATTGTCAGTTTTAGTTTGGAATCTTTGGTGGTCTTGTTTGTGCCTGCTTGGATTAATTGTTTTGAAAGGAAAATTTTGTCAATTTTATGATAGTTTATTATTATTTAATTTACTGTTGATTTAAATTAAATAAATTAAATAATTAAGAAGTAAGTTACCTTTATTATTATTGAAATAGATTTAAATTTAAAATTAATTATTATGTGGGTAATGGAATTTTAATTGTTAGATAAATAAATTAAATGAGGGAAAAAGGGAAATTGCATTTTTAAAGTTTGAATTCTTTAAATCTAGAAATGCATTCAATTTTTGATAAGGAAGAAATAAAGGATTGTCGTGAGGTTGTTGAATTTTTTTTTTTTTCTTCTCGACATGTGTTGCAGTGGAATTAATTGCTTCTTATTGAGGATTTTCTCGGATGTTATCTAGGATTTGGGGAAAATAGAAGATTACTTCTTCACGGGAAATGAAAAGAATAGGGTTCTGTTAAAAATTGCTTTTGAGAAAAATTTGTGATTTCCTTTGTGAATTGTTGTATATTTCTAGAAGATCTCTGGTTGAGTTTTTGGCATATTTTAGGATTTTTTGTTTGGGAAAGGCTTTGGAAGCTACAGGCAAAGCTACTCTTCACCAGCCAAGTTTTACAAGCTACAGAGAAACAAGTATTTTTCTATTTAAATTAATTTGTCTCATTTTGAAAGATTGCCTGTTTAAGAGTTAGTTTTGTGCAAATTTGTTAAACTATGAATTTAGAAGTTTGCAGAGTAAACTATTGTGTTTTGTGACTTCTGTATTCTTCTCGGCAAATTAGTCTGTAGAGGATTTATTATTTCTTTGTTAAGAGCTTCTTGTAGGAAATAAGTTTGAGTAAAATTTGTGAAGGGAAATCATTTGTATGGGAAAATGAAATTTAAACCTCTGGGAATAAATTAAAATTTATTAGGGAAAAATTTTGTACGTATTGTAGAAATTTCTCAATTTCCCCATTACAAACCCTGTA